>CAUYLG010022741.1:0-11139 GCA_963573385.1 Cacajao melanocephalus
CTAGGCTGTAGAAGTTTAAAAACTACAATGTGATTAACTCTGAGCCTTTAGTTTTCATCCATGTACATGAATCGCAGTTTGCTCTGATCTTCTTCAATATGTGAATTTGGGCTCACAGAATCAAAGCCTATGCTTTGTTTAGTGCTTGCAATATGAGTTCTTGAACAAATAAAATTAACTATTGCAGTGTGGAAAAAAAAACAAAAAACAAAAAACAAAAACCTCCGCCTCACAGGTTCAAGCGATTTTACTGCCTCAGCCTCCTGAGTAGTTGGGACTATAGGCGCGTGCTAATTCTTGTATTTTTAGTAGAGACGGGGTTTCAATTTGTTGGCCAGGTTGGTCTCAAACTCCTGACGTCCTGATCCACCCGCCTTGACCTCCCAAAGTGCTGGGATTACGGGTGTGAGTCTCCACATCCAGCCAATTTTTCTATTTTTAGTAGAGACAGAGTTTCATATGTCGGCCAGGCTGGTTTCCAACTCCTGACCTCAGGTGATCTGCCTGCCTCAGCCTCCCAAAGTGCTGGGATTACAGGCGTGAGCCACTGTACCCGGCTGTGTCCACACAGTTTTCTAGTTTGCTGAGCTACAGACACACCAGCAGAGAAGGAATATTCCTGGTAGAGCTCCTTTGGCCACCCTCAGATCCATGGGATGCACTGTGACTGTTCCTTTAGCTACACAGATACATAACCATGTTTATCCTCTTCAGTTATTTACCCCAATCTTTCAGATAAGTCTCTTCTAGACAAATGGAGTTGCAAGGTGACCTTGGTGTGACGGCAGTGGTAGTGATTATGGTGGTGGTGATGGTGATGAAAGTAAAGGGGACGAGGATAGTGGTGGGGGGCGGTTTCTTAAAGCTGCAGTCTGCAGTCCACTGTTGTGGCTGCTGAGAACAGTCTCTATTTGTCTGCCCTCAATGCATCAGTCTATCCAGATCCTTCTACCTGGGGGAAGATCTGGACTAGCCAGGCCTGGTCACATTGCAAGGAACAAAAATTCCTCTCTGGAGGGAAAATCAATCCAGATTTAGAAACTGCCGAGAGCTAGGTTTCTCAAGCCACCTTGGCCTTGAACTTCCTCTATGGGAGGTCATCAGCAGGGGTGTAAGAGGTACTTGGGAGCCTGCAGTTGGTGGAGTTGAGATGGGTGTGGAGACTCCGCCTTTGTGATGGCCTGCAGGTTTCAGTTTTAAGCACGTGGTTTTAAAGGGGACTTTCCCCACCAGAGGAGGAAGAGCTGACAATTGGAACAGCCCCTGAGTTTAACAAAGTTAGCTGAAAGCAGCTATAATTGGCAAGCAATAAAGACTGAGATGGTGGAGTGTCCACGCAGATGCCAGCAGCTAGCACCAAGACAAATCCAGAATCTTACACTGACCAAACCCGGAGGTTCGTGAAAGCATAAAGCCTTTTGTGGGAGAAGGGAAATGAAAGCTAATGTTAGGCTAAGCAGTTGTTGATAACAGTAAAAGTTTATGCCAAGTCAATATGGAGAAAGAAATGACCAAAGATGGGCTTTCTGGTGGAGGAGACAAGGGACCATTGAAATGAAATCAGACCAGCATACCTTCCCTGAGATGCAAATTGCCCTGACCCTCCACCCCAATCTCCGCTAGGGAGACTGGGGGAGGGAGCTCTTTAAAAAATTGCACCAGGCACGGTGGCTCACGTCTATAATCTCAGCACTTTGGGAGGCTGAGGCAGGCGGATCACTTGAGGCCAGGAGTTCGAGACCAGCCTGGCCAACATGGTGAAACCCCATCTTTACAAAAAATACAAAACTTAGCCGGGCATTGTGGAGGCACCTGTAATTGTTACGCGGGAGGCTGAAGTAGGAGAATCACTTGAACCTGGGAGGCAGAGGTTGCAGTGAGCTGAGATGGCGCCACTGCACTCCATTCTGGACAACAGAGCGAGACTCCGTAAAACATAGTAGGTTCAAAATTCCAATGGTAAAAAGAATACACAGTGGAGTTTCCCACTTTGAGACACCCAGTTCCTTTCCCCAAAGGATCTATTGGTTTCTTTTGTCTCCTTTGTACATATACAAATAATATGAGTATGTATGCATACTTTTTTCCTTTTTTCCTACAAAAGACAGCATATTATTAATATAATAGGGTTCAGATACATGCTTTTTCACATATCAGAACATCTTGGAATGATCCATGTAGTGGCACATGCCTGTAGTCCCAGCTACTCAGGAGGCTGAGGCAGAGGAATCACTTGAACCAGGGAGGTGGAGGTTGCATGAGCTGAGATCACACCACTGCACCCTAGTCTGGCAACAGAGCAAGACTCCGTCCCAAAAAAAAAAACAGGGTCCCTCATGAAGACTCTGAGAGGAAAGATTCCTAGATACATGGGTGAACAAGGTCAATAAGAGGGATTCTGTGCTCCACTGAGATACAATAGGTATGTAAACACATGAGAGAGAATGGGGAATGGGTAAGTCAGAAGCTAAGCCAGGCTGGGGTTGTCAAATCGGTCCAGGAGTGGGGATGAAGGTGCCAGTCAACCTCTATTACCTGGAGACATAATAAATGATTGTTAAAGGCTGGGTGTGGTGGCTCACACCTGTAATCCCAGCACTTTGGGAGTCTGAGGCGGGTGAATCACCTGAGGTCAGGAGTTCGAGATCAGCCTGGCCATATCATGGTGAAACCCCATCTCAACTAAAAACACAAAAAATTAGCCAGGCGTGGTGGCGTGTGCCTGTAATCCCTGCTACTCGGGAGGCTGAGGCAGGAAAATCGCTTGAACCCAGAGGCAGAGGTTTAAGTGACCCGAGATCGTGCCACTGCACTCCAGCCTGGGAGACAGAGCAAGACTCCATCTCAAAATAAATAAATAAAGAATAAATAAATGATTGTTGTTATGTCACCAACACAGTAGATAATGGAAACAATCTTCCTTCCCATATCTGCTCCTCTTCTCACATCTCCCACCTTGGCTAATGGCACCAGCACTCCTGTGGTAAATATGTATTCAGTCTTTGTCCTCAGTCTAGGCAGCTCCTATAACCCTTGGAATCTCTGGAATGATGTTTTTGTGTACTAATGAGGTGCCTGGTGGCTGGGGGCTCCCTCACATAGCTTGAGGATGGGGGTTGGTCACCAGAGAGACCAGGCAAGACAGAATTGGAACCTTCAGTTCATCCTCCAACCTCCAGGAGGGAAAAGGGGCTGAGGATTGAATCAATCACCACTGGTCAATGATTTTATCAATTATGCCTGCGTAATGAAACCTCCACAAAAAACCCTAAATGACAAGATTCAGGGAGCTTCTGGGTTGCTGAAAACACTGAAGTGCTCAGAGGGCGGCCCAGAGGAGACATAGAAGCCCTCCATGCCCCTCCAATACCATGCCCTCTGCATCGCTTCCACCTGGCTGTCCCTGAGCAACTGTCCTTTATCATAAAGTGGCAAGCCTGGCCGGGCGCGGTGGCTCATGCCTGTAATCCTAGCACTTTGGGAGGCCGAGGTGGGTGGATTACCTGAGGTCCGGAGTTCAAGACCAGCCTGGCCATCATGGTGAAACCCCATCTTTAAAAAAAAGAAAAAATAAATAAAGTGGCAAACCTGACAAGAGTGTTTCTCTGAGTTCTGTGAGCCAGTCTAGCAAATTATTGAACATGCAGAGGGGGTTTGTGGGAACCTAGGACTTATATAGATGGTTGGTCAGAAATACAGATGGTAACGTGGTACCAGCAACTGGCATCTGAAATCAGGGCAATCTTGTGGGATGGAGCCCTTTAACTGGTGGCATGGACACTAATTCCAGGTAGATAATGTCAGAATGGAATTGATTGGTTGGATACCCAGTTGGTATCCGGAGATTTGAATAATTGGTCAGTATAAGAAAAAACTTGCTGGGTGTGATGGCTTACGCCGGTAATCCCAGCACTTTGGAAGGGCAGATCACCTGAGGTCGGGAGTTTGAGACTAGCCTGATCAACATGGAGAAGCCCTGTCTCTATTAAAAATACAAAATTAGCTGGGCTAATTTTGAAGCTGAGGCAGGAGAATTGCTTGAACCCAGGAGGCGGAGGCTGCGGTGAGCTGAGATTGTGCCATTGCACTCCAGCCCGGGCAACAAGAGTGAAACTGCGTCTCAAAAAAAAAAAAGAAAGAAAAGAAAAACTCACACATTTGGTGGCAGAAGTATTGTGAATAAAAACAGTTCAGACCTCCCCTACTCCCAAACCAGAAAACCTGGAGTCATTTTCCATGCCACCCTTTCACCACCCACCCTCTGTACTATCCCTACCAATCACTTGCCAAGTTATCCTGCTTCCACCCCTAAATACCTCTGTCATTGCCCTTCTTCACTTTTCATTCATCATTTACTCATTCAATCACAGATATTTGCTCTTACCTTCTCTGTGCCAGGTTTTGTGATAGGCACTGGAGTCAGAAAAACAAATGAGACCTAGTAGGAAAATCACCGTCTGATGGTAACACAAAAACCAGAATACAATCATAAAGCAATGAGATTCTCACACAGAGAAATGCACAGCGCATCTTAGAGTCCAGGGCAGGGGTCCCTGACCAAGCTCAGGAGTGGTGGGGGATAGAGTGGGACATTAGCGGAGTTTTAGGGGTTTTTTGGTTTTGTTTTGTTTGAGACAGTGTCTTGCTCTGTCACCCAGACTGGGAGTGCAGTGGTGTGATCATAGTTCATTGCAACCTTGAACTCTTCGCCTCAAGAGATCCTCCCATCTCAGCCTCCTGAGTAGCTGGGATTGCAGGAATGAGCCACCACACTCAGTCAATAGACTTTTCTTGATGGGCGTGACGCCCAAGGTTTAAGTGTGAAGATAAAGGAGAGCTGGCACACCCAAAGTATAGGAGAGGAGATGACATGGCAGGCTGGTAGGGCAGCTTTGAGTATGGCTCAGAGGCGAGGCAAGCAAAGTCTGAATCACTTGTGCTCCAAGTCCAGGCCCACATTACTTCTTCTGTGGACAAGAGATCAGTAACTGCTCTACCCACACATTCTCCTCCCCTACCACCAGAAAAATCTCCCTAAAGCTCAAATTTGACTTCCTGTCTCCCCTGCTTGCTACCCTCTGCTTGTTCCCCTTTCTGATCTGTGGCATTTCAGCTCCACCTCTGTTCATAAACTTCATATGCTACCTTCAAAAGTATTTCTGTCTCTGGACCTTCATCCCTGTGCTACTGTCTGCCTGGAATTTCCTGTCCTGCCTTGGTTGATGAGGTGGACTCCTATTCATACTTCAGAGTGACTCAGATGTGACTTATTCCACAAGGGCCCCTCCTACTTGCACTCACCTCCGTAGTGCATGTATTCCAGGGCTGTGAGCTTCACTTCTTTGCACATCTCCTTCCTGCTACAGCTGTGAGGGTGCAGGCCTCCTCCACTGGCACCAGGGCCTGGCCTGCAGTAGGCCTTCAGCAAATGCGGAACTAAGGCTCCTGGTAGGTGAAAATGCAGCTAATGACCAGGAAGCTAGACGCTGTTGGAACATTCCTGAGATCCTTTGGACCTGGAAGTAGCTCTATGTGGGAGGGTTGCGGACAGAGAAGGCTGGAAGTGAGGTCCCTCTGTCCCCAGCTTGCCTTAGACCCTGGCTCCAAATACAGCCGTATGTGTTTCCAACCAAGACTCTGACCTGGCTCCTCAACCAAACCTCCCTGTGCCCATGGATCTGTCTGAACTCCCATTTATAACCATAAGAGGCTGTGGGTTGGAGGCACTGTGCTAATGATGGCTGTATGGTTATTATGGTTGTGAAGTTGTTATATTTTATGTAGAATATAAGTTTATGTACATTACGATTAAGACTAGCAAAGCTAGCCAGGCACAGTGGCTTACGCCTGTAATCCCAGCACTTTGGAAGACCAAGGTGGGCAGATCACCTGAGGTCGGGAGTTCAAGACCAGCCTGACCAACATGGAGAAACCCTGGTCTCTACTAAAAATACAAAATTAGCCAGGCATGGTGGCACACACCTGTAATCCCAGCTACTCGGGAGGCTGAGGCAGGAGAATCACTTTAACCCAGGAGGCGGAAGTTGCAGTGAGCCGAGATTGCACCCTTGCACTCCAGCCTGGGCAACAAGACAGAAACTCCATCTCAAAAAAAAAAAAAAACACTAGTAAAGCTCTTCGGAACTTTAAAAACAAATCCCAGTTCCCTGTCGGGCGTGATGGCTGACACCTGTAATTGTAGCTCTTTGGAAGGCCAAGGCAGGAGGACTACTTCGGCCCAACCTCCAGGAGGTTGAGACCAGCCTGGGCAATATAGTAAGACCCCCCTCTCTACAAAAAAATAAAATAAAATAAAAATATTCAGGATACACACCAGAGGGAGTATAAGCAAAAAAAAAAAAAAAAGAAAAAGAAAAAAGAAAAATAAAAAAATTAGCCAAACGTGGTGGCATGCATCTTTAGTCCCACCTACTTGGGAGGCTGAGGCAGGAGGACTGTTTGAGTCCAGGAAGTTGAACTTACAGTGAGCCATGATCTTCCCGCTGCTCTCTAGCCTGGGTGACAGAGTGAGACCCTCTCTCAAAAAAAAAAAAAAAAATTCTCAAGTCAATTGTATGTATGTATGTATGTATTTATTTATTTATTTATTTTAGATGCAGTTTCACTCTTGTTGCCCAGGCTGGAGTGCAATGGTACAATCTCAGCTCACTGCAAACTCCACCTCTAGGTTCAAGCAATTCTCCTGCCTCAGCCTCCCAAGTAGCTGGTATTACAGGCATATGCCACCACACCCAGCTAATTTTGTATTTTTAGTAGAGACAAGGTTTCTCCATGTTGGTCAGGCTGGTCTTGAACTCCTGAACACAGTGATCTGCCTGCCTCGGCCTCCCAAAGTGCTGGGATTATAGGCGTGAGCCACCATGACCAGCTATATTTAATTATTTCAAAAGCCAGGCTCTCTCATTGTACAACATTTAAACAATAAAGTAAGAAGAAGTGCCTACTTGCCCCAAATTGGCATGACTACTGCTAGCAGTTAGGAGTGTGTCCTTTCAGCCTATAGAAACACAAGTGTCTGTGTGTATGTAACTTTTACCCCTTCTCTTCCCGCTCCAAAAAACGTACTTATATATATATATACATTTTTTGTTTTGGTTTGATTTTTTGTTTTTGATATTAGTAGAGACAAGGTTTCACTATGTTGCCCAGGCTTGTCACAAACTCCTGGGCTCAAGCGATCCTCTCACCTTGGCCTCCCAAAGTACTGGGATTATAGGCGTAAGCCACTATGCTCAGCCTACATATTCTTTTTTTTTTTTTTTGATATGTAGCCATGCCCAGCTACATATTCTCAAAAAAAAAAAAAAACTTGATGGAACCAAGTGCGGTGGCTCACACCTGTAATCCTAGCACATTGGGAGGCCAAGGTGGGCAAATCACTAGGTCAGGAGTTCAAGACCAGCCTGGTGAAACTCTGTCTCTACTAAAAATACAAAAAAAAAAAATCAAAAAAATTAGCTGGGCATGGTGGCCCGTGCCTGTAATCCCAGCTACTCAGGAGGCTAGGGCAGGAGAATTGCTTGAACCAGGACCCGGGAGGCAGAGGTTGTAGTGAGCCGAGATCATGGCACTGCACTCCAGCCAGGGCTACAGAGCGAGACTCCGTATCCCAAAAAAAAAAAAAGGTTGCATCAGCGATTCTGTGGCCTACAAAGCCCAAAGAGCTTACTTACTATCTAGTTCTTTACAGAAAAAGTATGCCAACCTCTGCAGTATATGACTATATCATGCTTTATTTAACCAGTCCCCTAGTAATAACATTAAAATTGTTTCCATTTGTTCAGCATTAACAAACAATCTCACAATTAACACTTGCTTTTTCAACATTTACATCAGCTGATGGCTATTAGTGAGTGAGAATATTACTAATTGTGAACCTAATGTGTCCATACAGAAATATTTCCTTTAAAAGTGTGGCTCCAGGGTCAACTCTGGAAATATGAGCAATTGCCAAAGTTGCCAAGCCAAAGGGCTATATAGAAAGATCTCATTTTCTTTTTCTTTTCTTTTTTTTTTTTTTTTGAGACAGAATTTCACTCTTGTTGCCTAGGCTGGAGTGCAGTGGCACAGTCTTGGCTCACTGCAACTTCGGCTTCTCAGGTTCAAGTGATTCTCCTGCCTCAGCCTTCCAAGTAGCTGGGATTATAGGCATGTACCACTACACCAGCTAATTTTGTTTTCTGGGTTTTTTTTTTTGACAGAGTTTTGCTCTTGTTGCCCAGGCTGGAGTGCAATAGTGTGATCTCAGCTCACCACAACCTCCGCCTCCCGGGTTCAAGCGATTATCCTGCTTCAGTCTCCTGAGTAGCTGGGATTGCAGGCATGCGCCACCACACCTGGCTAATTTTTTTTTGTATTTTTAGTAGAGACGGGGTTTCTCCATGTTGACCAGGCTGGTCTCAAATTCCCGATCTCAGGTGATCTGCCCACCTCGGCCTCCCAAAGTGCTGGGATTGCAGGCCTGAGTCACCAAGCCTGGCTCCATTTTCATAACAAAGAACCAGAACACTCATCAAAGAGCATCAGAGCACACTTCAGGGTCCAGGATGAGGTGAAAATTCAGGGATGTGGAACAATGAAACATAGATAAGAGCCATGGATGGTCTACTGTCAGTGATGAAGTGACGTAAAGGAGCCCAAAAGTAAAGGGGAGGATATCATTTTAAATATTAGCTGGGCACAGTAGCACGTGCCTATAAGTAATTCCAGCTACTTGGGAAGCTGAAACAGGAGGATTGCTTGAGTCCAGCAGTTCAAGGCTGCAGTGAGCCATGACTGTACCACTGCACTCCAGCCTGGGTGACAGAATAGGGGGGCGATGGGGGGAGAAAGGAAAGAAAAGAAGGAAAGGGGAGGGGAGGGGAGGGGAAAAGAAAGTAGCAATTACAGGCCTGGTGCGGTGGCTCACGCCTATAATCCTAGCACTTTGGGAGGCCGAGGTGGGTGGATCACCTGAGGTCAGGAGTTTAAGACCAGCCTGGCCATCATGGTGAAACCCCATCTTTAAAAAAAAAAAAAAAAAGTAGCAATTACCAAGTATTTGCCAGGCACAAGTGCTTGACACTGTATAGGCAGGAATGGTATTCCAAATGTTCATAAGGATTAGGGCTCAGACATCAGCCAATCAGAACAGATGCAGAACTTTTTCGTCGTCCTTTCTTTTCTTTCTGTTCTTTCTTTCTTTCTTTCCTTCTTTCTTTCTCTTTCTTTCTTTCTTTTTTTTCTTTCCTTCCTTCCTTTCCTTCCTTCCCTTCCTCCCTCCCTCCCTCTCTCTTTCTTCTTTTTTTTTTTTTTTGACATGGTCTTGCTCTGTCACACAGAGTGGAGTACAGTGGTACAATCATGGCTCACTGCAGCCTGGACCTCCCAGACTCAAGCAATTCTCCCACCTTGGCCTCCATAATTGCTGGGATTACAGGCATGAGCCACTGCACCTGGCAGATGCAGACATTAAATAATTGATCTCACTGAACCAACGTGAGCTGCTGACGATCACATTGCCCATATTCAGTACTCAGTTTAATCCCCACAATCATATGTCAAGAGAAGCAACTTTGAGGAAAAATATCAACCCACACAGTTTTCCTTCTCCTCCAAGCATGTCTCAGGATATGTCCCCTCCACTCTAACTACTGATGGTAACTGAAGAAGCAATATCAGACCTCATGCACAGTCTCAGACCGTACTAGAAAAGATGGACGTGTGTGTGTAGAGTTATACATTGCTATAGATAATTCTCCAAAGACATACAAGTGGTCAATAAGCACATGAAAAGATGTTCGGCTGGGTGCAATGGTCCATACCTGTAATCCAACACTTTGGGAGGCCAAGGCAGGAGGACCACTTGAGCCCAAGAGTCTGAGACCAGCCTGAGCAACACAGCAAGTCATCAGCTCTACAAAAAAATTGTAAAAATTGGCCAGGCATGGTGGCTCACACCTGTAATTCAAGCACTCTGGAGGCCAAGGCAGGCAGATGACCTGAGGTTGGGAGTTTAAGAACAGCCTGACCAATGTGGTGAAACCCTGTCTTTAAAAAAAAATTGTAAAAATTAGCCGGGGGATGTGGTGGCACTCACCTGTAGTTCCAACTACTCAGGAGGCTGAGGTGGGAGGATTGCTTGAGCCCAGGAGGTCAAGGCTGCAGTGAGCTGTGACTGAGCCACTGCACTCCAGCCTGGTGACAGAGTGAGACCACCTCAAAAAATACATAAATAGGAGAGATCCAAGATGGCCGATTAACAACAGCTCAGGATTGTGGCTCCCAGTGAAAGCGCAGAGAGCGAGTGGACGCCGCACTTTCAGACGAATTTTTGTTGCCCACAGACTGGGTGATTCCCAGCGGAGGAGCCACACGGGTCACCAGCACGACTTTTTTGGCTGGCGCAGCTGTTTTGCCAGCACCCCAGCACAGTGCTTCTCGGTGCGGAGTATACAGGACGGGGTGCCCTTTGAGTCAGGCTCGGCTGGTCCCATCCCCACAAGGAGAACAGCAATTGGAAATGCTGAGGACTGAGAGTTTCACAGCAATCACAGCCGAACCGGGAAGGTCCAGCTCTGTGGGGAAGGGGCATCTGCCAAAGGAAAACTGAGAAACAGAAAAAACTTCATCACCGGGCAGAAAGAGATCCAAGATGGCGATTAACAACAGCTTAGGATTGTAGCTCCCAGTGAAAGCGCAGAGAGCATGTGGACACCGCAATTTCAGACGAATTTCTGTTGCCCACAAACTGGGAGCTACCCAACGGAGGAGCCATTCAGGTCACCAGCGCGACTCTTTTGGCCGGCGCAGCTGTTTTGCCGGTGCCCCAGCACGGCGCAGCGCTTCTCAGTGCGGAGTATACGCAACTGGGTGCCCTTTGAGTCGGGCTCGGCTGGTCCCATCCCCACAAGAACAGCAATTGGAAGCACTGAGGACTAAGAGTTTCACAGTAAGCACAGCTGAACCCGGGAAAGCCTAGCTCTGCGGGGAAAGGGCATCTGCCGAAGGAAAACTAAGAAACAGAAAAAACTTCATCACCAACAAGCCGGACGTCCACTCAGACTCAATCTGAAAGTCGGCAATTACAAAGATGACAGGTGGATAAATCCACAAAAATGGGAAGAAACCAGTGCAAAA
>CAUYLG010022742.1:0-33014 GCA_963573385.1 Cacajao melanocephalus
AGGGAGGGAGGAAGGGAAGGGAAGGGAAGAAGGGAGGGAAGGGAAGGGAAGAAGGGAGGGAAGGGAGGGAAAGGAGGGAGGGACGAAACGGAGAGAGGGAGAAGGGAAAAAAGAGAGGGAGATAAGAAGGAAGGAACGAAGGGAGGGAGGAAGGGAGGGGAAGGGAGGAAGGGGAGGAGGGAGAGAAGGAAGGGAATGAAGGGAAGGAGGGGAAGGGAAGGAAGAAAAGGGAAGGGAAGGAGGAAAAGGGAAGGGAAGGAGGGGAAGGGAAGGAGGAAAAGGGAAGGGAAGGAGGGGAAGGGAAGGGAGGGAGGGAAGGGAAGGGAAAGGAGGGAGGGAAGGGAGGAAGGAAAGAAGGAAGGAAGGGAGGGAGAAGGGAAAGAAGAGGGGGAGGGAGGAAGGAAAGAAGGAAGAGAGGGAGGGAGGAAGGAAAGAAGGAAGAGAGGGAGGGAGGGAAGGAAGGAAGGAAGGAGGGAGGGGGGAAGGAAGGAAGGAAGGAAAGAGGGGAGAAGGAAGGAAGGAGGGAAGGAAGGAGGGAGGGAGGGGGAAGGAGGGAGGGAAGGAAGGAAGTGGGGAGGGAGAGGGAGGAATGAGGGAGGAGGAGAGGCACCCACTTTAGGCAACATGGTCTTTAAGCGCTGACATTTACGAGCTGATCCCTCCCACAAACTGTTCCCAACAAGCCCCGGAGAGAGAAGCCCGGTCAGTCTCGGCCAAACCGATCTTCCGCTCCCCCAGCCCGTGAGTATCATCACCATGTAATCCCATGAGGCTGAAAATCTCCTAGTCGCTTAAGCCTGGATTGACCCGCACCAGAGCCATCCTGCACACCCAGGGGCCACGGCGGCCCTCTGAGCGGATCACACAGCGGTCCTGATGGAACCCGTCCCCCTTCGCGTCTGTCGGATTACTCCCAGAACCCGCCACCCGTGGAAGGCAGATTAGCCTAGGATTCGTGTGCAAATCCCATTCGGCAAACGAAAGCATATTCTGGAGATGATTAGCTTATTTCTGTGAGTTGGCAGCAAGCCGGAGACATCACTTCTTCATCCCCGCCGCATCCACGAGGCCCTGCGTAATTCTCCGAGCCCCATCCCATTCCAACCCTGACACCTTGTGGGAGAAACACAATTCCTTCCCCTGAAGGGTTCACGCTGTGGGCAAGACCTTCTCATCCTCCTGCTCCAAAACCACATGGAAGGGAGAAACTGGACGGACTCTTTTCTTGTTTTGTTTTGAGATGGAGTCTCGCTCTGTCACCCAGGCTGGAGCGCAGTGGTGCGATCTCGGCTCACTGCAACCTCCACCTCCCTGGTTCAAGCGATTCTCCTGCCTCAGCTTCCCGAGTAGATGGGATTACAGGCATCCGCCACCACGCCCGGCTAATTTTTGTATTTTTAGTAGAGACGCGGTTTCACCATGTTGGCCAGGCTGGTCTCGAACTGCTGACCCCAAGCGATCTGCCCTCCTTGGCCTCCCAAAGTGCTGAGATTACTGGCGTTGAGCCACCTCGCCTGGCCTGGATGTATATTTTTCGTCTGTCTAACCTGTTCCTGTCCTCAAAGGTATAAGAGGACAAGCTAGAAAGTAGACGAGGCCAGGTGTGTACTAAAAATACAAAAATTAGCCAGGCGTGGTGGTACGCACCTGTAATCCCAGCTACCTGGAAGGCTGAGGCAGGAGAATCACTTGAACCCAGGAAGCGGAGATTGCAGTGAGCTGAGATTGTGCCACCGCAGTCCAGCCTGGGTGACAAGAGTGAAACTCAATCTCAAAAAAAAAAAAAAAACAAAACAAAATATTTCTGCGACCAAATGTGGGAGGAAGGTTTCCCCACACAACAGCTGGGTGTCTCCTAATTCGATTCAGTTCAATTCAGTTCAGATTCGATCTACCTGGAGATAGCCGTGGACCCCACAGGCTGAGGGCTGAGTCCCCCGCAAGGCTGTCCCCAACCTCTTCAGATACCAGTAGCGAGTTTGGGCCTCCAGAACTTCCAAAGGACCAGCTTCAAGTTGGGGTTCCCAGGACCCTCTCTTTGGGCTTAATTTACTACAGCAGCTCACAGAATTCAGGGAAACACTCTTACTGGTTTAATATAAAGGGTATTACAGCCAGGCATGGTGACTTCCACCTGTCATCCCAGCACTTTGGGAGGCATTCGAGTAACAGTCTACTGCATTCCAGAAGATTCCATCCTGGGCTCAATGAATAAGGACACCCAGCAGGGCACGGTGGCTCAGGCCTGTAATCCCAGCACTTTGGGAGGCCAAGGCGGGCGGATCACCTGAGGTTAGGAGTTCGAGACCAGCCTGACCAACATGGTGAAACCCCATCTCTACTAAAAATACAAAATTAGCCGGGTGTGGTGGTGGGTGCCTGTAATCCCAGCTACTCAGGAGGCCGAGGCAGGAGAATTGCTTGAACCCAGGAGGTGGAGGCTGCAGTGAGCCGAGGAAAGGGAGGGAGGGAGGGAGGAAGGGAAGGAAGCAAGGGAGGGAGGGAGGGAAGAAAGGAAGGAAGGCAGGAAGGCAGGAAGGAAGGGAGGGAGGGAAAGAGATCATGCCATTGCACTCCAGTCTGGGTGACAAGAGTGAGACTCCATCTCAAAAAAATAAATAAATAAATCCAGATGAAAAGATGCACAGGATGAGGTAGAGGAAGAGAGGCAGAGCCTCCTCGGCACGCCACCCTCCAGGAACCTCCACGTGTTCACCTACCCCAAAGTTCTCCAAACTCTGTCCTTTCGAAGTTACATGGAAGCTTCACTTCACAGGCAGGACTGATCGCATCACTGGCCACTGGTCATCACCTCGACCTCCAGCCCTTCTTCCCTCCCCAGAAGTTGGAGGGTGCAGCTAAAGGTCCCAGCCCTCTAATCCTCCTTGATCTTCCTGGTGGCCAGACCCATCCTGAAAATAACTAGGGGGTGCCAGCCATCAGCTGCCTCAGCATCATACGAAATGACATGACTTTGCGGATTCCAAGGATTTTAGGAGTTCTACATCAGAAAAAATCAGGACAAAGACCAAATAATATAATAAACGTAAGTGATATAATATCCCACTGACCCATAAAAACTGCAGGATACTAAATGCTTGCTGTCTAAGAGAAGTGTTGGGGTAATTTGTTACACAGAGATAGATAATTGGTACATTTGCAAAGGAAGGAAGGGTTGATCCATCTGACTCCTCCAAACAGATGCTGCTATAGTTTGAATGTGTCCCCCAAAAAGCATGTTGTAGAAACTTTAATCCCCAATGCAACCATGTTGACAGGCGAGAACTTTGAGGGGTGATTCGGTCACGAAGGCTCTACCCTCATTAATGCCATCTCTCTTTCTCTCTTTCTCTTTCTCCCTCCCTTTCTCTCTCTCTTACCCTCTCCCCCCGCCCTTTCTTCTCTAGTTCCCCAATCTTTCGTATATGTGCTCTTTTCCCCCCTTCTGCCTTCTGACATAGCAAGAAGGACCTTGCCAGATGCCAGCACCTTGACATTGGACTTCCCAGCCCCTAGAACCATAAGAAACAAATCTCTATCATTTATCAATTATCTGGTCTGTGGGCATTCCATTATAGCAGCACAAAACAGTCAATGACAGATGGGTGGTCAACGATTACATTTTCCTAACAGCCAGCAATTGGATCTTTCATTTACTTGTTTTTCCAACATCTATCAACCTGATAACTGGGAGGCGTGCAAAAGCCCAGCTGGATGAGGTACACTCAGTGAGGGAAGATCAGAGGAATGACCAGGCCAAGAAAATGATTATGATTCACTTGGGCATTCTGTAAATTATCAAGATACACAGATCAGCACCAGTTTTTAAAACTGAACAAATCCACTGGCTTTTTATATATTTCCTGCTAAAGCAAAGTGGCTTGGTCTTAACACTATTTTTTAAATTTTTTTAGACAGAGTTTCACTCTTGTTGCCCAGGCTGGAGGGCAACGGAGCCATCTTAGCTTACCACAACCTCCGCCTCCCGGTTTCAAGCGATTCTCCTGCCTCAGCCTCTTGAGTAGCTAGGATTACAGGCACCTGCCATCATGCCCAGCTGATTTTTGTATTTTGAGTAGAGACGGGGTTTCACCAAGTTGGCCAGGCTAGTCTCGAACTCCTGATCTCAGGTGATCCGCCCGCCTCAGCCTCCCAAAGTGCTGGGATTACAGACATAAGCCACCGTGCCCAGCCTGATCTTGACATGATTAACACTAGGGCTTGATTATTATCTGGGGTGGGGCCACCCTGGGCACTGCAGGGTGCTGAGCAGCATCCCTGGTCTCCACCCACTCCAGCCCAGAGCACCTCCAAGTAATGACACACACAAACATTCCCAGACATCGCCAGTGTCCCCCAGGGGGGCAGGATCGCCCCCAGTTGAGACTCACTGCTCTAAAGCACATCCCTCAAGGGCAGCACAGCCAGGGACCTGGCATTTGATGACGGGCCTGTCCCCCACCCCACAGGCCCGGCTGCACTTCCTCCTCTGGGAACTGAGTGGGCGGGATGGGCTGTCAGAGCCCCCTTCCCTTCCCACGCTGACATTCTGCCAGCACGTGGCAGGGGCGTCTTGTCTCGCTGGAGGCTGGATATAGAAACACAGCCCTGTCCTTTGTGCCATCGCTGAAGCTGTCAACCTCAGCCGTCACTCATCACCACAGCAACCATCTAAATATGTCACCAGCAAAGTGCTGATTGCAAAGGAAGGGGCAGAGAGGCCTGGACGGGCTCGCACCCAGGTGCAGGTGCAGGGGAGGCGCCGGGGCCCGAGGGAGTGACGCGGCTGCTTCAGAGCCACGAGACCGATGACGGCTGGGCCAGGCGTGACCCGGAACAGTCTCTGCCATACCCTGGGGCACACAGAGGAAAGGGGCAGGCCTGCTTGACCCCAAGGGTTCAAGGTCTCTCGGAGCGGAGGACCGGGAGGGGGAAGGAACGGTGACACGGTCGGTTCTGCCTCCTGCGCCCTCAGTGTGCTAGAGACCCTCCTCACCCAATCCCCTAGGTCACCCCAGGAGGACGGCCCCAGCTGACACCATCTGCCCCATCGGGAATCTATTTGGGTGTCTACTGTGAGCAGGGTGCAAACTTTTTTTTTTTTTTTTTTTTTTGCCTAATAGTTAATGCAAGGTCTCTCCCCTGGGAACCATGGACATTCAGGGCCAGGTCATTCTCTGGGGTGCAGCTGTCCTGGGCACTGCATGGTGCTGAGCAATGTCCCTGACCTCCACCCGCTCCATGCCTCGACCACCCTCAGGTTGTGATAACCGCAAATGTCCTCAGACAACACCCAGCGTCCCCTGGGGTAGAATCACCCTCAGTTGACACCCCCTGAGTTAGGGGATTCCACGGAACCCCAAGAGACCCTGTCCCATGATCCTCTGCCCTGCTGAGGTCCCAGGAGGCTGCAAACATTGAAATCCACACTCTGAGTGCGGAGGGAGAGAGGAGGTGGATCCCAGGAGCTGTGCCCCCCCCTCCCCGGTTCACACCATCTGCCCCGTCGGGAGCTTATCCTGGTTAGCAGGGAGAAAGTGTCATTTCTTCCCCAAAATAATCAATGCCGAGTCTGTCCTCCAGGGCACTGTGGGCACTGGGGGTGAACCATTCTCTGGGCTGGAGCCGTCCTGAGCACTGCAGGGTGCAGAGTGGCACCCGTGGCCTCCACCCACCCCTTGCCAGGAGCACTTCTCAGTGGTGACAGCCACAAATGTCCCCAGACATGGCCCAGTGTCCCCCTGGGGGCAGGATCGTCCTGCTGTGTGGGGCAGTCCACACCACACCCCACCACTTGGAACTGGACTGTCTGGAGAGATGGTAAATGAGGATCTGGGAAGAGGGAGAGGCCCAATGCAGGACAAAAAAAGAAAGTAAATGCTGCCGGGCACGGTGGCTCACGCCTGCAATCCCAGCACTTTGGGAGGCCGAGGTGGGCAGATCACAAGGTCAAGAGATCGAGACCATCTTGGTCAATATGATGAAACCCTGTCTCTACTAAAAATATACAATCATTAGCCGGGCGTGGTGGCGTGTGCCTGTAATCCCAGCTACTCGGGAGGCTGAGGCAGGAGAATCGCTTGAACCCGGGAGGCGGAAGTTGCACTGAGCTGAGATCGCACCACTGCACTCCAGCCTGGGCAACAAGAGCAAAACTCCATCTCAAAAGAAAGAAAGAAAGAAGGAAAATGAAAAGGAAGGAAAAAGAAAAGGAAAAAGAAAAAGTAAAAAGGATTTCTTTTTTACTTTTTCTTTTTTTTTTTTGAGATGCAGTCTTGCTTATCCCCTAGGCTAGAGTGCAGTGGCATGATCTCAGCACACCGCAACCTCCACCTCGCGGGTTCAAGCGATTCTCCTGCCTCAGCCTCCAGAGTAGCTGGGATTACAGGCATGTGCCACCACGCCTGGCTAATTTTTGTATTTTTAGTAGGGATGGGGTTTCACCATCTTGGCCAGACTTTCTCAAACCCCTGACCTCGTGATTCACCCGCTTCGGCCTCCCAAAGTGCTGGGATTACAGGTGTGAGCCACCTCTCCTAGTCAGATTACCTCCTTTATGGACTAAATCAGAGCACAAGCATAGTTTCTGTCTAGAGCAGGATGTGAACATTTTCAGCCATTTTCTGCCGTATGGGCCGTATGTCCTCTGCTGCAGCTACCCACCTCTGCTGCTGTATCTTGAAAGCAGCCATAGGCTATGTAAAAGCACATGGGCATGGCCCAGTGTGTGCCAATAAAACTTTATTTATAAGTGGCCTGCATTTGCCCCCAAGGCCATTGTTTGAGACCCTCGCCTGGAAACAATCTAAGGCAGCACGGCACCATTTCAGCCACTAAATACTCTCATCTAGGCAGCATTCCAATCTTTCTGTTTTTTTTTTTTTTTGGAGACAAAGTCTTGCTCTGCCGCTCGGGCTGTAGTGCAGTGGTGCAATCTCTGCTCACTGCAACCTCCGCATTCTGGGTTCAAGAGATTCTCCTGCCTCAGCCTCCTAAGTAGCTGGGACTACAGGCGGCTGCCACCATGCCTGGATAATTTTGTATTTTTAGTAGAGACAGGGTTTCACCATGTTGGCCAGGCTAGTCTCGAACTCCTGACTCCGCCCACCTCAGCCTCCCAAAGTGCTGGGATTACAGGCATGAGCCACCGAACCCCAGCATTCCAATCTTTCATCCTAAAATTAGATGAGGGTTCTATCAAAAGAGATTCTGTGATGCTCAACATCACACAGCAGAATTAGCACAGAGCATCCCTTCACACAAAACACACACTCAGCCGGGAGCAGTGGCTCACGCCTGTAATCCCAGCACTTTGGGAGGCCGAGGCGGGTGGATCACCTGAGGTCAGGAGTTCAAGACCAGCCTGGCCAACATGGTGAAACCCCCATACAAAAATCAGCTGGGCGAGGTGGCACACCCCTGTAGTCCCAGCTACTCGGGAGCCTGAGGCAGGAGAATCGCTTGCAGCATCTGGGATGCGGAGGTTGCAGTGAGCTGAGATCACAGCACTGTACCCCAGCCTGGGCCACAGAGCGAGACTTCCTCTCAAAACGCAAACATCAACAAAAAAATTCACAGCCCCAACGTTTTGTTTCTTTGAAATGCAGACGAGGGCCGTTTCTTTTCTTACCATCTATCTCCTGTGCGTGAATACCTCACCCTTATGTGATGGCCAGAAAACCTTGGCTGCAAAGGGCATTTAGAATATCTCATTTGGGGCCAGGCACAGTGACTGACACCCGTCATCCCAGTACTTCCTGGGAGGCTGAGGCAGGAGGATTGCTTCAGGCCAGGAGTTCAAGACCACTTGGGCAACACAGTGAGACCCCATCGCTACAGAAATAATTTAAAAATAGGCTGAGCGCAATGGCTCACACCTGTCATCCCAGCACTTTGGGAGGCCAAGGCAGGTGGATCAGCTGAGGTCAGAAGTTCAAGACCAGCCTGGCCAACAGGGTGAAATGCCATCTCTACTAAAAATATAAGAATTAACTGGGCATGGTGGCAGTCACCTGTAATCCCAGCTACTCAGGAGGCTGAGGAAGGAGAATGGCTTGAACCCGGGAGATGGAGGTTGCAGTGAGCCGAGATCGCGTCACTGCACTCCAGCCTGGGTGATAGAGCAACTCTGTCTTCAAAAACAAAACAAAACAACAACAACAACAACAAAAAGTCTGGGCATAGTGGCTCACTCCTGTCATCCCAGCGCTTTGGGAGGCCAAGGTGGGTGGATCACCTGAGGTCAAGACTTCAAGACCAGCCTGGCCAACATGGTGAAATGCCATCTCTACTAAAAATACAAAAATCAGCTGGGCGTGGTGGCACACACTTGTAATCCCAGCTACTCAGGAGGCTGAGGCAGGAGAATGGCTTGAACCCGGGAGGCGGAGGTTGCAGTAAGCCGAGATCCCACCACTGCACTCCAGCCTGGACAACAGAGCGACTCTGTCTCCAAACAAACAAAAACAGAGAAACTCTGAGAAACTGTCACAGGCCAAATGGGGCCCTGGGGCAAGACTGGACATTAGGGGAAACTGAGGAAATCTGAGTAGAACGTGGACTACAGCTAATGAAGACGTATCAGTCCTCGTTCACTCGCTGTGACAGACGCAGCATGCCACCGGATGGGAATACTAGGGAAAACCGGGTATTTGTAGGGGATATGAAACCCTCTGCTCTGCGTTCCCAGTTTTCCTATAAATCTGAAGCTATTCTAAAATGAAAAGTTTATTAAAAAAAAAAAGAGAGAGAGAGAGAAGAGAAGGATGACAGGCAATTAGCTACTTATGCTGGAAAACGCTCTAAAATGTGAGTGAGGGAACAGTTAGTTCCTGTGACAGCATCTAATAATGAGATGATTATGTAAAACCTAGGAAAGAAAGACGCTAAAAACGGGATATGCAAATTGGCAGGGGAAGTTTGCACTTATGAAAAGAATGGGAGGGGTGAGGGACGGGTGGGTGGTCGGGCGGTTGGTCTTGTCTCCTGTTTGCCTGGCTTGGTGACGGCCACCAAGGACCCCGACCCCGGGGTAGGGGATAGAGGGGCTGCCGGATGTTGGACGGAGCTCCATGCTGCTGCTCAATGAATGCTTGCTAAGGGTGCAGTCGGTGCCTGGGCTGGAGTAGGGCTGTAGTTTTATGGATGGAAAGTTCTAGAAAATAAGGGTAGGCTAGGTGTGGTGGCTCACACCTGTAATCCCAGCACTTTGGGAAGCCGAGGCCGGCGGATCACCTGAGGTCGGGAGTTCAAGACCAGCCTGACCAACATGGTGAACCCCATCTCTACTAAAAAATATGAAAATTAGCTGGGCATGGTGGCTCATGCCCGTAATCCCAGCTACTTGGGAGGCTGAGGTAGGAGAATTGCTTGAACCGGGACCCAGGAGGCGGAGGTTGCAGTGAGCCGAGATCGAGCCACTGCATTCTAGTCTGGGCTACAGAGCGAGACTGCTCAAAAAAAAAAAAAAGGGTGAAGCTGTGGTCTGAAGGAAGAAAGAAAACACCTGATCATACGCCGTGACATCCTGATCTCTGCACAGCTGGTTAGACATTGTCACCCCACACCTGGTGCTGACATTTGGGGCCAGTGACTCTGTCGTAGGGGGCCATGCTGGGTACCGCAGGGTGCTGAGCTGCATCCTGGCCTCTACCGTCTCCATGCTGGGAGCACCCCTCAGCCACATACGTCCCCGGACATTGCCGAGGCTCCCCTGGAAGGCAGGATCATTCCTGGTGAGAAACCCCACTCCCACGTGTTAAAACGCGTGCTCTGAATGAAGAGACCCGCCCCCCCAAACAGGCTTTGCGTGAGCTACAAGGCTGTTTATTCACCCAGGTGCGGGCGGGATGAGTCTGAAAAGGGAGTCAGCTCAGGGCGGACGGACAGGAGCTGGGTTTCTAGGTTTGGGGTAAACACTGGAAAGTGACACGAGTTACAGTTTAGGGCGGTTTTTTGCAAGCTGGGAGGGGGCTGTAGGGTCTGCAATCACGAGGTTGACCAAGGTCGGTTACAAAGTCCAGTGGCCTTGTCCACTGAGACTGGAATAAGAAACAACAGAAGAATGTCCCAGGTGAGTTAGGCACCGGAACAACTGATCGTTCTTCCGCTTTTACTTCAGGTTTTCTAATTCCAGAAGACCCTCCAGAGGTGTACGTGCGGGTCACGGGGTCGCCATACCGTCCACAGTGTAGTCAGACCTCACGCCACAACATCCAACTTCATCCACCCAACAACCCCAGAAGGGACACGTATAACCCTCCTTCCGCAGATGGGGATGCACACTGAGAAGAAATAAAGCCGCTCATGGTCACCAACCTAGGAGGAGGCCTCAGAGAAGAAGGGGGTGGTTCTGTGTGTCAGCTGCCACTTTAATAACAGAGACCCCGGGCCAGGAGAGGTGGCTCACGCCTGCAATCCCAGCAACTTTGGGAGGCCGAGGTAGGCGGATCACCTGAGGTCGGGAGTTCAAAACCAGCCCGGTGAAAAACTCCATCTCTACTTAAAAAATATAAAAATTAGCCCGGCGTGGCGGCAGGCACCTGTAATCCCAGCTGCTCAGGAGGCTGCGGCAGGAGAATCGCTTGAATCTGGGAGGTGGAGGTTGCAGTGATCCGAGATCGCACCACTGCACTCCAGTCTGGGCCACAAAAGCTAGACTCCACCTCAAAAAATAAATGAAAAATAACAGACGCCTATGCTGGGTGAGGCTGATCTAACATGGCAAGAATCAGAAAATCAGTGGTGGGTGTGTCAAACCCCACCCACCACTTGTTCTCATCAATACATTTTCTTGAAATACAGCCACGCCCATTTACGTACCATCTCGGGCACTTTCTGCACCTCAACAGCAGAGGCTGGGCGCCGTGGCTCATGTCTGCAATCCCAGCACTTTGGGAGGCTGAGGCGGGCGGATCACCTGAGGTTGGGAGTTCAAGACCAGCCTGACCAACATGGAGAAAACCCCATCTCTACTAAAAATACAAAAATTAGCTGTGTGTGGTGGCAGGTGCCTGTAATCCCAGCTACTCAGGAGGCTGAGGCAGGAGAATCCCTTGAACCCAGGCGGCGGAGGTTTCGGTGAGCCAAGATCACACCATTGCACTCCAGCCTGGGCAACAAGAGCAAAACTCCGTCTCAAAAAAAAAAAAAAAAAAACCTGGCAGAGTTGACAGGCTGCAACCTAGAGCACGTGGCTCAGAGCGTCGAAAATATTTATTCTCTGGCTCTTCACAGAAAAGGTCTGTTGATGGCCGGGTGTGGCGGCTCATGCCTGTAATCCCAGCACTTTGGGAGGCTGAGGCAGGAGGATCACTTGAGGCCAGGAGTTCAAGGCCAGCCTGGGCAACGCGGTGAAACCCCGTCTCTACTAAAAATACAAAAATTAGCCGGGAGTGGGGACACGCACCTGTAATCCCAGCTACTCAAGAGGCTAAGGCAGGAGGATCTCTTGAAGCCGGGAGGCGGAGGTTGCAGCGAGCTGAGATCGAGCCACTGCACTCCAGCCTGGGCGGCAGAGCAAGACTCTGTCTCAAAAAAAAGGAAAAAAAAAAGGTTTGTTGACGCCTCACAAGATAGAGCCGTACATCACAATGTCAAGGCCTCTGGCTGTTTTCTTTTCAGACTCTCTGAGTGTTCCATTAATATTTTGTCAGAGGAGCAGAAACAGCAGGGTCAGCCTCCCCGGGAGTGAAATGAGTTCCGCCTGGTGCAGCCTGGTTCTGGCCCAGGCGACCCACCCTCCCCTCCGCCCGGCTCCGGGGGAAGGAGTGCCAGCTGGGGCATGGCCGCCACTGTCGGGGAAGCAGAGACTGGCAGCTGGCCTGCCTCTGAGCTCCCCTCAGGGGCCCGTGCCATCACCTCGACCCGCTGTCACAGGGGACAGGACGGAGCTGAGACTTGCGCTCCCAGCGCCGGTGTCTGCACGCACACAGGTCACCCAGACTCCACACGGTCAGCCCCGAAGCCTCCAGACAGTCAGCCTTGCTGAGCCAGGATGGCCCCTGCGTCCACGCGGATCGATTCCCAGACCCTGAGCTGCCTCGGGCACACCTGTGTGTTGGGCGCGGAGAGTCACAGAGCACCCTGTGCTCGGAAGGTCACTTTGGTCTAGGGTCTCTTCCCCTAGGCGCTGCTCAGACATTTGGGGCTGGAGTGTTCCATGGGGTCGGGCCGTCCTGGGTACTTCGGGGTGCTGAGCAGCGTCTCTGACCTCGACCCGCTCCATGCCGGGAGCACCGCCCACAGCTGTGGTATCCAGTGTCCCAGACATCACCAGGTGTCCTCTGGGGGGCAGAATCACCCACCATTGACACCCCCTGGGTTAGGGATTCCGTGGATCCCCCCCAAGAGACTGTGTCTCCGTGATCCTCTGCCCTGCTGAGGTCCCAGGAGGCTGACACCTTGAAATCCACAGCCTGAGTTGGGAGGGAGAAAGGAGGTGAGTCCCAGGAGCTGGGGGTCCCTCTGGTTTCGGGAGTTTATTCTGGTGTCTGGTGTGAGCAGGGAGCACAGTTGACATTCTTTCAAATAATTAAGGCAGAGTCTCTCCCCCTTGGCATTCAAGGCTGGGTGGTTCTCCATGGTCGTCCTGGGCACTGCACGGTGCTGAGCAGTGTCCCTGGCCTCCACCCAGTCCACGTCGGGAGCTGCCCCTCTCTTAACTGTGACGACCACAAATCTCAGACAACCCCTGCTTCCACCCACCCCCAGCAGCCCGGTAGCTACAGCTCTCCTGATGACCACCCTGCTGGGTGCAGGGAGGAAGGGGAGGGTCACCCTGGATCGCCCTGGACACCGGCGGCTCTGAGCCTCTCAGCCTGGCCAGCACCGCCCAAGGTGTCCTTCACAGCAACCACAAGGACCAACCCCCCCAAGTGCTGACAGACGAGGTGAACAAGGCTCAAGGTGACAGTGGCCGGCCTGCCTTCTGCCCCATCCGCGTTCTCCAGCCTCAGCCACCTCCCCCAGGCCCAAGAGTGGGGAAGGGGCCATGCAGGGGAGCGTCTGCCCTGGCTGAGCTCCGTGGCCCCGTCCAGAGGCCATGAGTTTGAGGTCGGCCCCAAGGCAGGCAGGTGACGGGTAGCACAAGGAGCCTCAGAGACATAACGCCTGGCCTGTTCAGAGGGCATCCAGGCACCACTCCCAGCCCCAGCGGCGTGAAGTGCAGTGTCAGCAGATCTCCTAATGACTCTAAGAGAAGCTGGGAAATGCTCTATTGTAAAATCTCCTGATTTTTAGTTTCCATTTTATTTTATTCTTTTTTTTTTTTTTAGATGGAGTCTCCCTTTGTCACCCAGACTGGCGTGCCGTGGTGCAGTCTCGGCTCACTGCAAAGTCCACCTCCCAGGTTCTAAAAAAAAAAAAGAATCTGAAATGTATTGGAAATATACACAATTGTATGTTTGAAATGTACAAAAGCAGTGCAGTACACTCTTGAAGGGAATCAGTATTATCAATACTGCTACACTGCTGGGAGAAAGGTGAGGTACTCCAAAGTGACTGGTTTTTTGGCTTGGTTTTGTTTCTGTTTTTGAGACAAAGTTTCGCTCTTGTTGCTCAGATTACCGTGCAGTGGCACAATCTCGGCTCACTGCAACCTCTGCCTCCCGGGCTCAAGCAATCCTCCTGCCTCAGCCTCCTGAGTAGCTGAGATTACAAGCGCCTGCCACCACACCTGGCTAATTTTTCTATTTTTAGTAGCAACAGAGTTTCACCATGTTGGCCAGGCTGGTCTCGAACTCCTGACCTTGTGATCCACCTGCCTCAGCCTCCCAAAGTGCTGGGATTACAGGCACGCGCCACCACGCCCGGCTAATTTTTGTATTTTTAGTAGAGACAGGGTTTCACCATGTTGGCTAGGCTGGTCTTGAACTCCTGACCTCAAGTGATCCACCCAGAATGCTGGGATTATAGGGGTGAGCCACCACACCTGGCCTGCAAGGTGACTATTCTAAGACACAGAGGATACCTGCTCTGATGCAAAACTGGGGCTTCTTGAAGAAAACGGAGACCTCCTTATCTGACGGTCATAACTCACATTTTCACCCTCGACGGCGCCGGCTCCATGGGGCAGCTTTTCTACATAGCAGAGCTGGAAAACTGTGCCACTATATGTCACCCAAAATGGACTCGGTTAGAAAACAATGAGCTTTCGTAATGTATACCGTACTACTTTTCCTAAAACAGAACTGTTAGAACGCCTCCCGCTCTGGCTGCGACTAGAATAGATAAAAAATCCAGATTTTCACACACCCGGGACTGGTAATGTTTTAACACATGGAAAATGCGACAGGGTTACAGACTGCTTTAGATTCTCCAAACAAATCCGCAGCAGTGCCAAGCGCTCCTAACAGTTGGACGTTTTCATAAATGAACCCAAGCGGATCACGTTCTCGGAGACGGAGGCACGCCGGAGACTCCTATTGTGTGCCTGAAGAACTCATGGGTCTCTCTCTCTCTCTGCAGCAGCGGGCGACTCCTTAAACCCTGGCTGGTTGTGGTGGCTCACGCCTGTAATACCTGCACTTTGGAAGGCCGAGGAGGGAGGATCACGAGGGAGCCTGACCAACGTGGTGAAACCCTGTCTCTACTCAAAATGCAGAAAAATTAGCCAGGCGTGGAGGTGGACCCCTGTAATCCCAGCTACTCGGGAGGCTGAAGCAGGGGAATTGCTTGAGCCCAGGAGGCAGAGGTTGCAGTAAGCCAAGATTGTGCCACTGCACTCCAGCCTGAGCAACAGAGCGCGACTCCGTCTCAAACAAACAAACAAAACCCTGGAACCAGCCCAGAACAGCAGCAAGGGCAGAGGCTCAGGAATGGGAATGCGGCTTTAGGGAACCTCCAGGTTCAAGGGAACACCAGCAAGGGACAGCTTCATTACCACCAAACATCTGCAACCATGAAGACCAGGAAATGCCAGCAGAGCCCAGCAGGAGAGGTCGCTTGATGGTAAAGAAGCAGGGAGTGTTATTTAGCAAACCAGGCTGGTTAAAGGGTAGAAAATATCAGATGTCAGGGCCCCTCTGCAGAGGACAGTTCTGAAGGACAGTGATGACCTAAATTGGCTCATATGACGGACTGCTGGGGAAAGCACTTCCCCAGGATCCTATAAGATATAAAGAAAAACACATGTGGCCAGGCGTGGTGCCTCACGCCTGTAATCCTACTTTGGGAGGCCGAGGTGGGTGGATCACCTGAGGTCAGGAGTTCAAGACCAGCCTGGCCAACATGGTGAAACCTCATCTTTAAAAAAAAAAAAAAAATTAAAACAAGAAAAACACATGACAGCAGAAAAGATATTCCCTGACATGGGGGCGGGGGAGGGGAGGGGATTCTGCCCCCAGGGGACGCTGGGCAATGTCTCGGGACATTTGCGGTTGTCACGACTGGGGGTGCTCCTGGTATGGAGTGAGTGGAGGCCAGGGAATGCTGCTCAGTGCCCTGCAGTGCCCAGGATGCCCCCGCCCTAGAGAACGATCCGGCCCCAATGTCCATAGCGCCCGGGGAAGAGTCCTGAAGTTAATTATTTGGAAAAATAATATTGCTGAGCCAGATCCTCAGAATGGGGCCTTATTTGGAAACAGGGTTTTTGCAGATGGAATTATTACTAAGACGAGGTCACACTGGATTAGGAGGGGCCCTAAATCCAATAACCGACATCCTTATAAGACGAGGAAAATTTGGACACAGACACACACAGGGAAGGGGGCCGCGTGAGGATGTGGGCAGAGACTGGAGCGATGTCACAAGCCACGGAGCGTCAAGAATCGCCAGCCACTGCCAGACGCTGGAAGAGGCAGGAAGGATCCTCCCTGGGAGCCTCTGGACGGGAACAGCCCTGCCCACACCTTCATCTCAGACTTCTGGATTCCGGCATTGCCAGAGAATCACTTTCTGTGGTTCTGAGACATGCAGGTTGAGGTCTTTTGCCACAAGACCCTTCAAATACCCAAACTTCACCCCACAGAGACCTTCTCGTAGGCAGCCACATCCTGGAACGCTCAGACACCCCCCTCGTGGACATACATGCCCCCCAAGGCGCCAGATAGACACTGATTTCCATCTAGAAGAGTCCATGAAATAATCAGCGATGTATCTCTACCGCCCAGGCTACAGTGCAGCGGCACAATCTCAGCTCATTGCAGCCTCCACTGCCCGGCTCAAGCGATCCTCCCACCTCGGCCTCCCAAGGAACTGGGACCACAGGCATGTGCCATCATGCTTGGCTAATTTTTGTTTTTTTGGTATGTTTGTTTGTAGAGAGATGGGGTTTTACCTCGTTGCCTAAGCTGGTCTCAAACTCCTAGACTCAAGCGATCCTCCCGCCTCAGCTTCCCTAAGTCCTGGGATTACAGGCGTGAGGCACCGCGTCCAGCCTCTTTGGTGATTTTCAGGAGCAGCTAGTTAGATATTCTGCAGATGGGGGTTCAGGAGCCCGCACCACTTCCTAGACCCGGCTGGAGGAGTTGGGTGTAATTTTCACTTGGGCAGCTGCAAGACTCACAGAGACGCCGGTCAGAGGGAAGTTACTGAGACACCTTCCGGGGTTGCCAGGAAGACACGAGCCACTTGCTCTCATCTGCACTTTCCCTCCCTGTCCAGGGCTGACTTCCACCCAGGCAAGACTCCCAATTCCCAAAGAATCTCAAAGCAAGGTGTTCTCCTGGCCGTGATCCGGCTGTCGGCTCTGAAGGGACTCCGTATCTTTATTACAGACCCAAATCTGTGTCACTGCTGCAGAGGAAAGATGGCTGCTTAATTACACTTGCATATCTGTGCTCGCAAGATTCTTTCCAGGGAGCAGCATCTGGGACTGTCCTCTGGAGATAGGGCCTTCCGGGCAGTGCTAAGCTCTGTGCTGGAGCATGGAGGCTGAATCTAATCTATCGACAGGCTGAATCTAATCTATCGACGGAAAATTCCATGTATTTCTTTGGCTCAGATTCCTTTCTATACAACCGTGGTTCTCAGCCAGGGGTCCTTCTGGCCCCCAGGGGATGCTGGGTGGTATCTGGGGTCACTTCTGGCTGTTATGACTTGGGGATGCTTCTGGACGCCAGGGCTGTGTCTCAGCACCCTGCAGTGCCCAGGACAACCGCACCCCAGAGAATGATCCAGCCCTGAATGCCAAGGGAGAGATACCCTGCCTACATGATTTAGAAAAATACTGAGTCTGCTGCCTGCTCATGCCAGACCCCAGAAAATACTCCCGATGGGGTGGACAGCAGAAACGAGGGGGACCCCCAGCTCCTGGGATTCTCCTCCTCTCTCCCTTCTCACTCAGGGCATGGATTACAAAGTGTGCAGCCTCCTGGGATGTCAGAAGGGCAGAGAATAATGAGATGCGGAGTTTCTTGGGGGTCCATGGAATCCCCTAACCCCAGGGGTCTCACGTGGGGGTGATTCTGCCCCCCATGGGGCACTGGGCAGTCTGGGGACATCTTTGGTTTTCACAACTGGGGGTGGCCCTGGCATAGAGTGTATGGAGGCCAGGGACACTGCTCAGCACCCCACAGTGCCCAGGACGGCCCCACCTCAGAGAACGTTCTGGCCCCAAGGTCCACAGTGACAGAGTGACAACCGTCACCATCATCTGCAGGACTGACCATAGCCACATGCATATAGTCCCACAAACATGACTATGACCGTCCGTCTGACTCAAAGGACAGAGGCAGTCCCAACTTTTCTTTTTTTTTTTTTCTGAGACAGAGTCTTGCTTTGTCACCCAGGCTGGAGTGCAGTGGTGCAACCTTGGCTCACTGCAATCTTCATCCTCCGGGTTCAAGTGATTCTCCTGCCTCAGCCTCCCGAGTAACTGGGGTTACAGGTGTGTGCCACCACACCCAGCTAATTTTTGTATTTTTAGTAAAGATGGGGTTTCACCGTGTTGGCCAGACTGTTCTCAAACTCCTGACCTCAAATGATCTACCCACCTCGGCCTCCTAATATGCTGGGATTACAGACGTGAGCCACCAGTCCCAACCTTTCTAACTCTGCCACCTGTGCTGAGCACCAGTGGCCTCTGTGTGGATGTTAGCTAGGGGCCAGCAGGCTTAGGAAAACAGCACGCCAGGCAACCAGACCTTCCACCATGGTCCTGAGTGGAAGGGAGCTGGTGGTGGCCGACACCGACACTGTCACATCAAGACACACGGGAGTGTGACTGTGGCCACTTCCATCTCAGGCCACACACTACATTGAGGAAATAAAACCTGGGGAACAAGATAGGTAAAAAGTGAAAGGTGACTTCTAGAATGTTCTGGAATTTTCCAGAAGCTTCTGGAAAATTGTGTATGGAGGCCAGGGACACTGCTCAGCACCCCACAGTGCCCAGGACGGCCCCACCCCAGAGAACGTTCTGGCCCCAAGAATCACCCCCAGGTGAGACCCCCTGGGGTTAGAGGATTCCACGGACCCACAAGAAACTCCGCGTCTCATTATTCTCTGCCCTCCTGAGGTCCCAGGAGGCTGCACACTTTGTAATCCATGCCCTGAGTGAGGAGGGAGAGAGGAGAACCCCAGGAGCTGGGGGTCCCCCTCGTTTCTGCTGTCCACCCCATCGGGAATATTTTCTGGGGTCTGGCATGAGCAGGCAGCAGACTCAGTATTTTTCTAAATCATGTAGGCAGGGTATCTCCCCCTTGGCATTCAGGGCTGGGTCATTCTCTGGGGTGCAGTTGTCCTGGGTACCGCAGGGTGCTGAGACGCAGCCCTGGCGTCCAGAAGCATCCCCAGGTCATAACAGCCAGAAGCTGCTGGGCTTGGGCATAGAGTCAAAAAAGTAATAGAGGAAAGACCACGGAATGCAAACTTCCAGGGATAACATGGCTGCTACACAGTGGCCAGGTGGGTCACACCCACTATACACAGGTCACACTTAGCTCTTTGAACTCATGCCTGTTACGTGGGGGATCTGGTGGGGGAACCAAATCCTGGAATGGGGTAATAAAATGCATATGGGTTCAGTTTCCCCACCCACAACACAGGGAGACGAATCGGATGAGGTGTCCAGTCTGGGGAGGTCCTGGGCAGCGCCCCCATGACCATCACCTCCAACCCTGAGCCTGCCAAGCCCCAGACTGGTAACTGCTTCTCTCAAGGGGTCAAGTCCACACCCCTAGCCCAGCCAAGCTACGGCTCCGATCCCATGCCCCCAGGAACAGACTTCATCGTCTCCTCGATTTGGCCCACGCCTGTCGGGCTCATGGGGAAAAATAACAACATAAACAACATACAGTATAATGCTAATTTTTTTGAGACAGGATCTTGCTCTGTTGCCCAGGCTGGAGTGCAGTCCTAGCTAACTACAGCCTCAACTTCCTAAGCTTCCAAGCGATCCTCCTGCCTCAGCCTCCCAAGCAGCTCGGACCACAGGTGTGCACCACCACATCTGTTTTGTTTTTTATAATTTTTTGTAGAGATAGTGTTGCCCAGGCTGGTCTTGGACCCCTGGGCTCAAGCAATCCTCCCAACTCAGCCTCCCAAAGTTCTGGGATTACAGGCATGGGCCACCACACCCAGCCAATAGTAATATTAATATATAATATACTGCATAATATTAGCAGTGATTCCAGCAATCACAATGATAACCAGGACCGCTATCCACCCAGGTCACAGCCTTGTAGTCCATCCCAAACCTATTCAATGACCCTAGGGAGTGATTCATATCCCGTCTGACACACAAAGAAACAGAAACAGAGAGGTTCCATGTTTTGCTCAAAGTTCACACAGAAAGAAAGTCACACAGTAGCTAAGTAGGTATTCCAAATCCTATGCCTCACCATGGCACGATGCTCCCTACATTCCAGAAAACTCTACAAGGTTCTGGGAGTTTCTAGAAGGTTCCAGAAGATTCCAGAACCTTCCACGATGCACCCCCCCCCCTTCCACTTACGTCTTACTCCCCCAGGTCCCACTTCCTCAAAACAGGACAGAATTGTCAATCCACTGGGCTCCCACCTGCATCTTCACCTTATCCATTGTAACAAGGTAGCACCTTCCTAAATTACCTAGGGCTGGCAAGACCTAAATCAAAGACATGACCAGTTCAGCAGTCCCAGATGTGGAAGAACTCAAACCCCAGGGCCAGAATCTCTTAAAACAGAACGAGTCAGTGTCCACAGCTCTACTGGGCTTGACCCATGGGGGAGACAGACGAGGCGCTCACAGGGAGAAAAACAGGACCTTCTTCACACAGTCTATTCGAGACTGTCAGCCACACATGGCAGCTCACGCCTGTAATCCCAGCACTTTGGGAGGCCAAGGGAGGCAGATTACCTGAGCTCAAGAGTTTGAGACCAGGCTGGCCAACATGGTGAAATCCCGTCTCTACTAAAAATAAAAAAATTAGCCGGGCACGGTGGTGGGTACCTGTAATAATCCCAGATACCTGGGAGGCTGAGACAGGAGAATCGCTTGAACCCAGGAGGAGGAGGTTGCAGTGAGTCGAGATTGTGCCACTGCACTCCCGCCTGGGCAACAAGAGCCAGACTCCATCTCAAAACACACACACACACACACACACACACATTCTATGTGAAAAAAAGAATAAGCATGTACTCTTTCCCTCCTTCTCCAAAAAAAGACTTATCAGCCAGGCGCGGCAGTTCATGCCTATAATCCCAGCACCTTTGGCGTAAGCCCAGGAGTTTGAGACCAGGCTGGGCAACACAGTAAGACTATGTTTTGGGGGGGTTTGTTTTTTTATTTTTGAGATAGAGTCTGCTTTGTCGCCCAGGCTGGAGTGCAGTGGCATGATCCTCCTCCTGGGTTCAAGTGATTCTCTGTCTTAGCCTCCCAAGTATCTGGGATTATTATAGGTGCGATCTCAGCTCACTGCAACCTCCACCTCCCAGGTTCAAGCAATTCTCCTGCCTCAGCCTCCCAAGTAACTGGGACTACAGGTGCATGCCACTATGCCTGGCTAATTTTTTGTATTTTTAGTAGTGACAGAGTTTCACTGTGTTAGCCAGGATGGTCTCAATCTCCTAACTTCATGATCTGCCCACCCTGGCCTCCCAAACTGCTGGAATTACAGACGTGAACCACCTCACCCAGACGGCCTCCAGCTCTTGGACTCAAGCCATCCTCCCACCTCGGCCTCCCAAAGTGCTAGGATCACTACTAGCATGAGCTACTGCACCAGGCAGGAACTTTCCTGCAGTGTTTGTGTGGACGTACGCTTTCATTTCCCTTAGGTGTTTACCAAGGAGGGGACTCAGAGGGTCATATGGAAACGCTGCATGTAACCATTTCAGGAACTGCCAGGCTGTTTCCTCAGCAACTGTACCACGTTACATTCCCAGCAGGGACGCCTGAGGGTTCCAACGTCTCCACATCCCAGTAAGCCCTTGTGATTTTTTTTTAAATTCTAGCCATCCTAGTGGGTGTGCAGTGGTATCTCACCATGGCTTCGATCTGCATTTCCCTGACGACTGCCGCTGAGCATGTTTTCAGGTGAAACTGATAGTTTTTGTTCTTTTGTTTCTATTTTTGTTTGAGATAGAGTCTCGCTCTGTTGCTCAGGCTGGAGTGCAGGGGCGCGATCTTGGCTCACGGCAAACTCCGCCTCCCGGGTTCAAGCGATTATCCTGCCTCAGCCTCCCGAGTAGCTGGGATTACAGGTGTGTGCCACCACGCCCAGCTAATTTTGTAGTTTTAGTAGAGATGGGGTTTCTCCATGTTAGTCGGACTGGTCTCGAACTCCTGACCTCAGGTGATCCACCTGCCTTGGCCTCCCAAAGGGCTGGGATTACAGGCATGAGCCACCGCGCCCAGCCAAGACCCCCATCTCTATCTTTAAAAAAAAAAAAGACCATTTTCCCCAGAATACCTGCTAGATACCTCCACACATTTTTTGTGGCCTTCTTACCTGCTCTGGAGGTAGGAACCTCTTCTACAGATAAAGCAAACAAACAAAAACGACACTCAGGCCAAAGAAGCTACGAGCTCCCACAAGGACTGGCAGAGGGGAGGCGGGTGGGGGCCTGGCAATTTCAAGGTGTCACTGAAGCACAAGGTAACATCGGACAGGGAGAAGAAACAGGGGAGCCCGGAGCAGGCGGAGATTGTGAAAGCCCATACCGAGGGCATTCCAGGTGATGAGAAAAACAAGACAGAGACCCTGGAGGAGGAGGAGGAGGAGGAGGTGGAGGAGGGAGGGAAATGAACCGAGCTGTGAAAAAAAACCGCCTGGGGCTGACCAGCTCTTGCACAGGGACAAGCCAGCTCGGGCAGGGACGGGCTTGCTGCTGGGAGGTGCCGAAACAGAAACAAGAGCTCCTGCCCAGGCTGGCTGGGGAGCTGGTGGACAGGGTCAGACAGAGGAGCTAAAACCCTCCTTCGGCCCCAAGGGGCTGAGCTGCAGAAGTGGAGTCAAATGGACAAAAATCCCACCAGGCACAGAAGCGCCACCAGCAAGTCTATGGATTTAAAAACAAATGATGGGGCCGGGCGCAGCGGCTCACGCCTGTCATCCCAGCACTTTGGGAGGCTGAGGCGGGGGGATCACAAGGTCAGGAGTTCGAGACCATCCTGGCCAACATGGTGAAACCTCGTCTCTACTAAAAATACAAAAATTAGCTGGGAGTGGTGGCGGATGCCTGTAATCTCAGCTACTTGGGAAGCTGAGGCAGGATAATTGCTTGAACCCGGGAGGCAGGCAGATCACCTGAGGTCGGGAGTTCAAGACCAGCCTGGCCAACATCGCAAAACCCCGTCTCTACTAAAAATACAAAATTAGCTGGGTGTGGTGGCAGACGCCTGTAATCCCAGCTTCTTGAGAAGCTGAGACAGGAGAATCGCTTGAACCTGGGAGGGAGGTGGAGGCTGAAGGGAGCTGAGATCACAACACTACATTCCAGCCAGGGCCCTAGAGAGAGACTCCGTTTCAAAAAATAAACCGACTAGAAAAAAAAAAAAAAAAAAAACGGATGATGGGGCCAGGCACAGTGGCCTATGCCTGTAATCCCAGCACTTTGGAAGGCTGAGGCAGGCAGATCACTTGAGGTCAGGAGTTCGAGACCAGCCTGGCCAAAACAGCAAGACCCCATCTCTACTAAAAATACAAAAGAAAAATTAGTCGGGCACTAAAATTAGTCAGGTGGGTGGATCACAAGGTCAGGAGATTGAGACCATCCTAGCCAACATGGTGAAACCCCGTCTCTTCTAAAAATACAAAAATTAGCCAGGCGTGGTGGCGTGTGCCTGAAATCCCAGCTACTCGGGACGCTGAGGCAGGAGAATCACTTGAACCCCGGGAGGCGGAGATTGCAGTGAGCTGAGATTGTGCCACTGCACTCCAGCCTGGGCGACAGAGAAAGACTCCGTCTCAAAAAAAAAAAAAACCTACATGTCCCATCCTGTCCACTGATGTTCACAGCAGCACCATTCGAAACAGCCAAAAATGGGAGAAATGCAAGAGATAAGTCAAGCCACAAAGCATTGTCCATCATGCTCTGGAATCTTATCCAGCCTTGAAACAGGAGCAGGGGCTGGGTGTGGCGGGCTCACACCTGTAACCTCAGCGCTTCGGCCAGGAGTTCAAGGCTGCAGTGAGCTCTGATCGCGCCGCTGCACTCCAGCCTGCCATGACAGAGTAGGGCCTGGTCACTACAAAAAAATAAAATAAGAATGTGGATGAACCTGAGGACATCACGCTCAGTGAGAGAAGCCAGACATAGAAGGCCTCACAGTGTGGGTGAGCCCTTTTTTTTTTTTTTTTTTAGACGGAGTCTTGCTGTGTCTCCCAGGCTGGAGTGCAGTGGTGCGATCTCGGCTCGCTGCAACCTCCGCCTCCCGGGTTCAAGCGATTCTCTTGCCTCAGGCTCCTGAGTAACTGGGATTACAGGTGCCCGCCACCACACCAGGCTAATTTTTGAATTTTTAATAGAGACAGAGTTTCACTATCTTGGCCAGGCTGGTCTTGAACTCCTGAGCTTGCAATCCACCCACCTCAGCCTCCCAAAGTGCTGGGATTGCAGGCATGAGTCACCGCACCCGGCTATATGATCCCATTTCTAAGAAATGTCCACAACGTACCAAGCCACAGAGACCAGAGGGGATGTGTGGGTGACGGGGGCTGGGGGAGGGGGTGGTGGGTTATGCCTAATGGGATGGGGCTGCTTCTTTAGGGTGATGGAATGTTCTAATTTTTTTTTTTCCATTTGAGACAAGGTCTCATTCTGTTGCCCACACTGGAGTGCAGTGCTGCAATCACCACTCACTGCAGCCTCAACCTCCTGGGACCCAGTTGATCCTACTGCCTCAGCCTCCCAAGTAGTTGGGACTACAGGTACATACCACCATGCCTGGCTTGTTGTTTACATTTTGTGGAGATGGAGTCTCACTATGTTGCCTGGGCTGGTCTCGATCTCCTGGGCTCAAGCGATCCACCCACCTCAGCCTCCCAAAGTGCTGGGATTACAGGCGTGAGCTACTGCGCCCCGCCTGTTCTAAATCTGATGGCAGCGAAGGTTGCACAACTCTGTAAATACATTAAAAACCACTGAATTGTATGCCTAAATGATGCATTATGTGGCATGTGAATTATATCTCTATAAAACTGTTAAAAAAAAAACACTCAACATGGCATAGAAGCAACCCACACAAATAGATTACAGAAAAAAAATAATAGTTCACAGAACCTCTTAGAGCAAAGCCCATTGAAACGCTTTTTTAAAAATACATATATATATACAGAGTCTCGCTCTGTCACCCACGCTGGAATGCGGTGGTGCGACCTCAGCTCACTGCAACCTCTTCCTCCCAGATTCAAGAGATTCTCCTGCCTCAGCCTCCTGAGTAGCTGGAATCACAGACGCCTGCCACCACGCCCAGCTAATTTTTTGTATTTTTTTCCTAAAGACAGGGTTTCGCCATGTGAGCCAGGCTGGTCTCAAACTCCTGACCCCAAGTGATCTGCCCTCCTCAGCCTCCCAAAGTGCTGGGATCACAGGCATGAGCCACTGTGCCCCGTGCCCACTGAAAGGCTTTTGAAGAACACAAGGAAGAATTTCATTTTGGGCTCCTCTTCTGTCTACGATGGCCGCTGGCTGTCCAGTGCTGCCTGACTCCAACTTAGTCGTCTGATTTTTCACAGGGATTCATGAGGTTGGCTTCATCACACCCATTTCACAGAGAACAAGACTGAGGCTCAGCATCCTCCTTCCCTCCCTCTTCCTGCCTGCCTCCTCCAGTCAATGAACCTTCAAGTGACAGAAACCCCTCTGAAAATCCTCATGCCTCACCATGACCCCTCTCGGGATGTGTCGCCTCTCAGCTGGTCTCCTGAAATCCCCTCCTTCCCGCCTCTCTTCTGACACTCTCTCCCATAATGCTTCCATCCTCCAACCCGCTAACCCTGATGAAAAGCCACCCATAGACAATGCAATCCAGGCCGGGTGCGGTGGCTCACACCTGTAATCCCAGCACTTTGGGAGGCCAAGGTGGGCAGATCACCTGAGGTCAGGAGTTCGAGACCAGCCTGGCCAACACGGTGAAACCCCGTCTCTACTAACAATACAAAAATTAGCCAGGTGTGGTGGCACACACCTGTAATCCCAGCTACTTGGGAGGCTGAGGCATGAGAATCACTTGAACCCAGGAGGCAGAGGTTGCAGTGAGCCGAGATTGTGCCACCACAGTCCAGCCTGGTTGACAGAGCGAGACTCTGTCTCAGACAAAAAAAGTAGGATGGGGGTGCCAGGGGCTGAGGAGGGGGCTGCGGAGTGAGTGTTTCATTGTGACAGTTTCAGTTTGGGAAGATGAGAAAATTCTGGAAAGGATAGTGCTTGGTTAAATGTGCCCCAAAAATGGTTAAACTGGGACATGTAATTTACCACAATGAAAAACGAAGAGAAGGCCGGGTGCAGTGGGTCACACCTGTAATGCCAGCACTTTGGGAGGCCCAGGCTAGAGGACGGCTTGAGCCCAGGAATTGGAGATCAGCGTGAGCAATACAGCGAGATCCCCTTCTCTAAAAGACAGCTGGGCGTGGTGACGTGCACCTGTGGTCCCAGCTACGTGGGAGGTTGATGTGGGAGGATGGCTGGAAGCAGGAGGGGGAGGCTGCAGTGAGCTGTGATGGCACCACTGCGCTCCAGCCTGGGTGACAGAGGGAGACCCTGCCTCAGAGAAAAAAAAGGGAAGGAAAACAGAACAAAGTGGGAGAGAGGGGAAGCAGTGGAGAGCGACAGGGTGGGAAGTTACAAGGCCTCCTCCGGCCTGTGCCAAGTGTCCAACCCCCAGTAACGTCCGTGCCCGCCGGGTCTCCTCCTCACCCCAAGACGAGGGCCTGGCGGGCAGGGGACCACCTTGAACACCCACCCACACCCTGCCCTTGTTTACCCAGTGAAAAGAGGCCACTAAGAGAAAGGCCTTCGCAAAACAAAGGGCACCATTCACTGTCCCCAAGAGAGGAGGGCCTGACCTGTCTCCCGGAGCGCTCCCATCCCGGCCCACTTTCACTTTCCAGGGGCGCTCCACCCCCACCTCGGCCCCCCACCCCCCCATCCTGCTTTCCAGCAATCCTCTGCTTTTACCAGATGCTCCGTCGGCACGAGAGCATGGAGCCAGGGGTGGCACCTCGATCCTGAAGGCCAGAGGTTAGAAAGTGTCTGAGGACAGGCAGTTTCCCAGCCGTGTGTGATCTCTGTCTCAGCCGTGCCCTCGGATCCAAATCGCTCCCCTCCTTTTTTTTTTTTTTTGAGACAGAGTCTCACTCTGTTACCCGGGCTGGAGTGCAGCGGTGCAATCTCAGCTCACCGCAACCTCCACCTCCCGCGTTCAAGCGATTCTCCTGCCTCAGCCTCCCGAGTAGCTGGGACTACAGGTGTGCACCACCATGCCCAGCTAACTTTTGTATTTTTAGTAGAGATGGCATTTCACTACATTGGCCAGGCTGGTCTCGAACTCCTGGTCTCAAGTGATCCACCCGCCTCAGCCTCCTAAAGTGCTGAGATGACAGTCATGAGCCACCACACCCGGCATCCTCCCTCCTTTTTAAAAATGTTTTATCTCAGGCAAAGCTGCGTTTAACACCCCAGCCAGGCGTCTGCTTTCTTCGGTCTCCAGCACCGGGATCCTAGCCAGCCCCTCAACACCCTGGGGACCGGCAGGACGCATATGTCTCTAATCAGAAGGGAAACATCTCTCCCAGACGCTCTTCAGTGTTTGCAGCCAAGATGGGGGCGACGATGCATTTCCAACCCCTGAACCAATCCCAGGGAGCGGAGCCTTTGTGCAGTGGGGTCAGAAGAAAGTTTACTTTTTTTCTTTTCCTTTTTTTTTTTGAGACAGAGTCTCGCTCTTTCGCCAGGCGCCAGGCTGGAGTGCGGTGGCGCGATTTCAGCTCACTGCAACCTCCGCCTCCCAGGTTCAAGCAATTCTCCTGCCTCAGCCTCCCGAGTAGCTGGGACTACAGGCACGCACCACCATGCCCAGGTAATTTTTGTATTTTAGTAGAGACGGGGTTTCACCATGTTGGCCAGGATGGTCTTGATCTCTTGACCTCGTGCTCTGCCCGCCTCAGCCTCCCAAAGTGCTGGGATTATAGGCATGAGCCACCGCGCCTGGGCCTTTTATTCTTTTTTTTTTTTTAATTTTGGTTGAGACAAGGTCTGGCTGTATCGCCCACGCCAGAGTGCAGGGGCATGATCTTGGCTCACTGTAGCCTCAATTTCCTGGGCTCAAGCAATCCTCCTGCCTGAGCCTCCTGAGTAGCTGGGATTACAGGCATGCACCACTAAACCCAGCTAATTTTTTTTCTTTTTTGTAGAGATGGGGTCTTACTATGTTGCCCAGACTGGTCTCAAGCTCCTGGGCTCAAGCAATCCTCCCATCTTGGCCTCCCAAAGTGCCAGCGTTACAGGCGTGAGCCACCAGACTGGCCAAGATGTTTAAATCGTGATGCAAAGATTAAAAGCAAAGTTTGCGGGTCAAGGGATGGAGAGTCTCAGTATCAGTGTTCCGGGGAGGTGGTACGGTCCCACAGTAAGAATGGCCTCAGAGTAGCTGGTGGGTGGGCTAAGGCCACCTGGGCTGGGAGAACCAGGTTAACATCACCAGTAGGAAGTCATGAGGGTCTCAAGGACCCGTGATAGGGGGAGACCAACAGGGCACCTCACCCCTATGTGTTCTTTCCCAAAACCCATAACCCCGGTCTGAGTATGAGGGAAATAACTGACAAACCTACATCAGAGGCCGGCGCGGCAGCTCATGCCTGTAATTCCAGCACTGTGGGAGGCCGAGGCGGGTGGATCACCTGAGGTCAGGAGTTCAAGACTAGCCTGATCAACATGGTGAAACCTTGTGTCTACCAAAAACAGAAAAATTAGCCAGGCGTGGTGGCGCTCACCTGTAATCCCAGCTACTCGGGAGGCTGAGGCAGGAGAATTGCTTGAACCTGGGAGGCAGAGGTTTCGGTGAGCCGAGATGGCGCCATTGCACTCCAGCCTGGGCAACAAGAGTGAAACTCCGTCTCAAAAAAAAAAAAAAAAAAAATATATATATATATATATATTTATAACTTTTAATGGCAAACACCACAATTACATTTGCACTACCAAATAAAAACATAAAATAAATAAATGAGAAAACAAAAATAAAATGAATACCAAAAAAAGGAAAGAAAACAAAATGGCCATCGTGCTATGCATGGCACCATGCTATGGGGAAAAAAATAATTCTACATATTTGTTCCAAAATCATTAAGCCCTCCTCATCATGGAGGCCATGGGAATAAAAGCTCCTAACAAGACCATATTTGGGCCGGGCACAGTGGCCCACGCCTGTAATGCCAGCACTTTGGGAGGCCGAGGCGGGGGGATCACCTGAGGTCAGGAGTTCGAGACCAGCCTGGCCAACATGGTGAAACCCCATTTCTACTAAAAACACAAAAATTAGCCAGGGTGGCAGTGGGCACCTGTAATCCTAGCTACTCGGGAGGCTGAGGCAGGAGAATCGCTTGAACTTGGGAGGTGGAGGTTGCAGTGAGCCAAGATCGCACCTCTGCTCTCCAGCCTGGGTGACAAAGCAAGACTCTGTCTCAAAAAAAAAAAAAAAAAAAAAAAAGATTGTATTTGGTGCAAGTTCTCTGGTTCTCTGCAGTTAACTGTTGGGATTCTGCCAACACAGAGGCTGACATGACATGGCAAATGCTAAAATGCAAAATTCCACAATCAAGTCCCGGCACGACCACTAACTCGTGAAAACTGCCAGACCCCGGTCTTTCCATCTGTAAAGCATGAGAGAGGGACTCAGGGGCCAACAGGCTTTTTCTGTAAAAGGCCAGAGATCCAGTGTTTTCAACCTTGCAGTGTGAAGCCACTTTCTACCACAACTACTTAACTATACCACAGTAGCAGAAGGCACAGAGCTGTGTGCCAATAAAACATTACTTCTAGACACCAAAATCTGAATGACATGTAACTGTCATGTGTCATCACTTTTTCTTTTGACTTCTGTGTTTTGCTTCTGTTGGTGGGGTGGATGGGGGACTTCCTTTGACTTTTTTTTTCACAACCATTTAAAAATGGAGGCCGGGCATGGTGGCTCACATCTGTAATCCCAGCACTCTGGGAGGCCGAGGCAGGAGGATCGCTTGAGGTCAGGAGATCAAGACCAGCCTGTCCAACATGGCAAAACCATTTCTCTACTAAAAATACAAAAATCAGCCAGGTGTGGGGCAGCGCGCTTGTAATCCCAGCTACTTTGGAGGCTGAGGCAGGAGAATCACTTGAACCAGGAGGCAGAGTTTGCAGTGAGCCCAGATCGCACCACTGCACGCCAGCATGGGCGACAGAGTGGGATTCTGTCTCAAAAAAGCAAAACAAAATAAAAATGGGGTAATCATTTTTAGCCCATGGACCACATAGAAAACCAGGCCGTGGAATGGAGATGACCCAGGGGCAGTGGCTGCGGACTCCTGAACTGGACGTGCTCCAGGGCCCTTCCTGAGCTGTCTAAGACTCTAATTCTAAATCCATGTGAGTTTTTTTCATTTCAACCTGTTGGCTCAGTTCTCTTTTTTTTTTTTTTTTTTTTTTGAAACAGGGTCTTGCTCTGTCACCCAGGCTGGAGTGCAGTGGCACGATCTGGGCTCACTGCAGCCTCCACCTCCCAGACTCAAGCAAACCTCCCACCTCAGGCCCCCAAATAGCTGGGGTTACAGGCATGCACCACCACGCCCAGCTAAGTTTGGATTGTTAGTAGAAATGGGGTTTCACCGTGTTGGCCAGGCTGCTCTCAAACTCCTGACCTCAAGTGATCCGCCCACCTGAGCCTCCCAAAGTGCTGCGATAGGCCGGGTGCGGTGGCTCATGCCTGTAATCCCAGCACTTTGGGAGGCCAAGGTGGGTGGATGACAAGGTCCACCTGGCCATCCTGGCCAACATGGTGAAACCCCGTGTCTACTAAAAATACAAAAAGTAACCGGGCATGGTGGCGCACACCTGTAATCCCAGCTACTCAGGAGGCTGAGGCAGGAGAATCACTTGAATCTGGGAGGCAGAGTCTGCAGTGAGCTGAGATCCCGCCACTGCACTCCAGCTTGGCGACAGGGCGAGACTCCGTCTCAAAAAAGAAAAAAGTGCTGGGGTTACAGGTGTGAGCCACTGTGCCCGGCCCGGACAGTGAAACTAATCTAGGATATTCCAATGGGGAACACGCACCGTTACACACCTCTCCAAACCTTCAGAGTCTTCCACACTATGAGGGAACTCCAACAGAGACTGGGGACTCTGGGTGACAGTGATGTGTCAATGTGGGTTCATCCACTGTGATTATAACAAATGCACCGCTCAGGTGTGGGGTGCTGGCAGTGGGGGAGGCTGGGCATGTGGGCTGCGGGGGGTGTATAAGAACTCTCTGTTCTTACCGCTCAATTTTGCTGTAAACCTAAAATAGCTCTAAAAAAATAAAGTCTATTTAAAAACCCTAACGTATCTTTGTACTTTAATGCAATCATAGAATCATAAAGTCTTATTAGAAATGGTTTAGGCCAGGCTTGGGGGCTCGTGCCCGTAATCCCAGCACTTTAGGAGGATGAGCCCCGAGGATTGCTTGTGCTCAGGAGCTGGAGACCACCCTGGGCAGCATGGCGAGACCCCCACCTCTACTAAAAATGGAAAAATTAGCCAGGCGTGGTGTTACAGGCTTATAGTCCCAGCTACTCAGGAGGTTGAGGTGAGAAGATCGCTTGAGCCTGGGAGGCAGAAGTTGAAGTGAGCCAAGACTACACCACTATTCTCTGACCTGGGCAACAGAGCAAAACTGTCTCAAAAAAAATAAAAATTAAAAATAAATAAATAAAAGGAAAAGAGCCAGGCACAGTGGCTCACGTCTGTAATCCCAGCACTTTGTGAGGCCGAGGTGGGAGGATCACTTGAGGTCAGGAGTTTGAGATCAGCATGGCCAACATGGTGAAACCCCATCTCTACTAAAAATACAAAAATTAGCCAGCCATGGTGGTGAATGCCTGTAATCCAAGCTACTTGGGAGTATGAGGCAGGAGAATCACTTGAACCCAGGAGGCGGAGGTTGCAGTGAGCCGAGATCACCCACTGCACTCCAGCCTGGGCAACAAGAGCGAAAGTCTGTCTCAAAAAAAAATAGATAGGCCGGGCACAGTGGCTTATGCCTGTAATCCCAGCACTTTGGGAGGCCCAGGTGGGTGGATCAAGAGGTCAAGAGATCAAGAGCATCCTGGCCAACATGGTGAAACCCCATCTCTACTGACCTCAAGTGATCCGCCCACCTGAGCCTCCCAAAGGGCTGGGATAGGCTGGGTGCAGCTATCTGTGAAAATACAAAAAAAAAAGAAAAAAATTAGCTGAGCATGGTTCTCAACTAGGGACGCCTCTGCCTTCAGGGGCCCTGGGTGCCTGCTTGGGAGGCTGAGGCAGGAGAATCGCTTTTACCCAGGAGGCAAAGGTTGCAGTGAGCCGCGATCATGCCATTGCACTCCAACCTGGGCAACAAGATCAAAACTCCGTCTCAAAAAAAAAAAAAAAAAAGCAGTAATTTAGACCAGTGATTCTCAACTAGGGACACCTCTGCCTTCAGGGGACCCTGGGCAATGTCTGGGGACATTTGTGGTTGTCACGATAGGGGAGCTGCCAGCATGGAGTGGATGGAGGCCAGAGACGGTGCTCAGCATCCTGCAGTGCCCAGGATGGCCCCACCCCAGAGAAGGATCCAGCCCCAATGTCCACAGTGCCTGGTCGGGGGGAATCCTGCTTTATCCAAGCCTCACCACGTTCATAACAATGCACTTAACATTCACAAAGTGCTTTACAATTCCCAGCCCATCCTTGCTGTACGTGGCCAAGGTGGGGCGTTTCCACCCCGTTTTACAGACCAGGAGCGTTCGGGGCACTTCTCACGGGGCTCCGTGGTAACCTGTGGCCTTCCTGCCCCCAGTGCTTCTGGGAGGGGCACGAACTCAAAACTCCCACTTTCTCCTGCAGCCTCCTCCACTCCCAGGGACTCTCTGCACGCACAGAGTTCCCCACGGGTTGTGGGAAGGTGCACATGTTAATTTATCTGTAGTTGGGAAAGGCAGGAGGGAGGAGGGGGAAGCACGAAGCGATTTAGCAGCTGGGAGCACACAGCCTGGGAATAAACCTGAATCTCACCGCATGCAGGGGACAAAGGCATTGGGGATTACACAGCGCACCCTGCAAAGGAGCAGTCCATGACCCCATATCCTGGGAATGGGAGCTTATTTACAAACAGGGTCTTTGCAGAGGTCATGAGTTTAGCTGCAGTCACACTGGCTTAGAATGATCCCTGGCCGGGCGCGGTGGCCCACGCCTGTAATCTCAGCACTTTGGGAGGCCAAGGCGGGTGGATCACCTGAGGTCGGGAGTTCGAGACTGGCCAACATGGAGAAACCCTATCTCTATTAAAAATACGAAATTAGCTGAACATGGTGGTATGCCTGTAATCCTAGCTACTCAGGAGGCTGAGACAGGAGAATAGCTTGAACCCAGGAGGCAGAGGTTGCAGTGAGCCGA
>CAUYLG010022743.1:0-14888 GCA_963573385.1 Cacajao melanocephalus
GAGTGAACTCCCATTCACAATTGCTGCAAAGAGAATAAAATACCCAGGAATACAACTTAAAAGGGATGTGAAGGACCTCTTCAAGGAGAACTACAAACCACTGCTCAAGAAAATAAGAGAGGACACAAACAAATGGAAAAACATTCCATGCTCATGGATAGGAAGAATCAATATCATGAAAATGGCCATACTGCCCAAAGTAATTTGTAGATTCAATGCAATCCCCATCAAGTTATGATTGACTTTCTTCACAGAATTGAAAAAAACTACTTTAAATTTCATATGGAACCAAAAAAGAGCCTGAATAGACAAGACAATCCTAAGCAAAAAGAACAAAGCTGGAGGCATCATGCTACCTGACTTCAAATTATACTACAAGGCTACAGTAACCAAAACAGCATGGTACTGCTACCAAAATAGAAATATAGACCAATGGAACAGAACAGAGGCCTCAGAAATAATGCCACACATCTACAACCATCTGATCCTTGACAAATCTGACAAAAACAAGCAATGTTCAGAAAAGGATTCCCTATTTAATAAATGGCGTTGGAAAAACCGCCTAGCCATATGCAGAAAACTGAAACTGGACCCCTTCCTTACACCTTACACAAAAATTAACTCCAGATGAATTAAAGACTTATACATAAGACCTAAAACCATAAAAATCCTATAAGAAAACCTAGGCAGTACCATTCAGGACATAGGCATGGGCAAGGACTTCAACGACTAAAACACCAAAAGCAATGGCCACAAAAGCCAAAATAGACAAATGGGATCTCATTAAACTAAAGAGCTTCTGCACAGCAAAAGAAACTATCATCAGAATGAACAGGCAACCTACAGAATGGGAGAAAATTTTTGCAATCTATCCATCTGACAAAGGGCTAATATCCAGAATCTACAAAGAACTTAAACAAATTTACAAGAAAAAAACAACCCCATCAAAAAGTGGGCAAAGGATATGAACAGACACTTCTCAAAAAAAGACATTTATGCCACCAACAAACATATTCTAAAAAGCTCATCATCACTGGTCATCAGAGAAATGCAAATCAAAACCACAACGAGATACCATCTCATGCCAGTTAGAAAGGTGATCATTAAAAAGTCAGAAAAATCTGGAGAGGATGCAGGAGAGGATGTGGAGAAATAGGAATGGTTTTATAGTGTTGGTAGAAGTGTAAATTAGTTCAACCACTGTGGCAGACAGTGTGTTGACTCCTCAAGAATCTAGAACCAGAAACACCATTTGACCCAGCAATCCCATTAAGTGGGTATATACCCCCAAAATTATAAATCATTCTAGTATAAAGGCACATGCACATGTATGTTTACTGCAGCACTGCTCACAATAGCAAAGACTTGGAACCAACCCAAATGCCCATCAACAGACTAGATGAAGATAGACTAGATGAAGAAAATGTGGCACATATACACCATGGAATACTATGCAGCCATAAAAAAGAATGAGTTTGTGTTTTTGCAGGTACATGGATGAAGCTGGAAACCATCATTCTCAGCAAACTAACACAGGAACAGAAAACTAAACACTGCATGTTCTCACTCATAAGTGGGAGTTGAACAGTGAGAACACATGGATACAGGGAGAGGAACATCATACACTGGGGCGTGTTGAGGGGTGGGGGACTAGGGGAGGGATAGCATTAGGAGAAATATCTAATGTAGATGACGGGTTGATGGGTGCAGCAAACCACCATGGCATGTGTATACCTATGTAACAAACCTGCACGTTCTGCACATGTATCCCAGAACTTAAGGTATAACAATAATCATAATAATAAAGATACACATAGACTGAAAATGAAGGGATGGAAAAAGTTATACCATGCCAATGGAAAGCAAAAAAGAGCAGGAGTAGCTATACTTCTATCAGAAAAAATAGATTTCAAGACAAAAACTAAGAAGAGACAAAAAAGGTCATTATGTAGTGATAAAGAGGTCAATGCAAAAGAGGATATAATGATTGTAAATATATATACACCCAGATATAATAAAGCAAATATTATTAGAGCTAAAGAGACAGATAGACTCAAACACAATAATGGCTAGAGATTTCAACACCCTATTTTCATCATTGGACAGATCACCCAGACAGAAAATCAACAAATAAAAGCATTAAACTTAATCTTCACTATAGAACAAATGGACCTAGTAGATATTCACAGAACATTTCACTAACACCTATAGAATACACATTCTTCTCTTCAGCACATGGATCATTTTCAAGGATAGATCATACGTTAGGTCACAAAACTAGTCTTAAAACATTCAAAAAATTGAAATAATATCAAGTATCTTCTCTGACCACAATGGAATAAAACTACAAATCAATAAGAAGAGGAAATTTGGAAACTATATAAACACATAAATATTAAACAGTATGCTCCTGAGTGACCAGTGGGTGAATAAAGAAACCAAACAGGAAACTGAAAATTTTCTCAAAACAAATGATAATGAAAATACAACATACTAAAACCTATGGGGTCACAGTGAAAGAGTACTAAGAGGGAAATTTATAGCTATAAGTGCCTACATTAAAAAAGAAAAAGTCATATAAATAATACAATGATCTACCTTAAAGAACTAGAACAGAGTTCTAGAACAGAGCAAACCAAACCCAAAATTAGTAGAAGAAATAATAAAGATCAGAGCAGAAATGAAACTCAATGAAAAAAAGAATACAAAAGATGAAAAAATGAAAAGTTGGTTTTTTGAAAAGATCAATAGCATTGACACACCTGTAGCCAAACTAAGAAAAAAAGAGAGAACACCCAAATAAACTCAGAGGAAAAAGGAGACATTACAACTGATACCACAGAAAATCAAAGGATCATTAGTGACTGCTATGAGCAACTGTACACCAATAAATTAGAAAATCTAGAGAAAATGGATAAATTCCTAGACACATACAACCTACCAAGATTGAACAATGAAGGAATCCAAAACCTGAACATACCAATAACAAGTAACAAGATTGAAGCCATAATAAAAAGTCTCCCAGTAAAGAGAAAGCCTGGGACCTGATGGCTTCACTGCTGAATTCTACCAAGCATTTAAAGAACTAACACCAATCCTATTCAAACTGTTTCAAAATATACAGAAGGGAACACTTCCAAACTCACTCTATAAGGCCAGTATTACCCTGACACCAAAACCAGACAAATACACATTAAGAAAAGAAAACTACAGGTCAATATCTCAGATGAATATTGATGAAAAATTCTCAATAAGATACTAGCAAGCCAAATTCAACAATACATTAAAAGGAGCATTCATTATGACCAAGTTGGATTTATCTCAGGGATGCAAGGATGGTTATCCATACGCAAATCAATGTAGTACATCATATCAACAGAATGAAGGACAAAAACCAAATGATCATTTCAACTGATGCTAAAAAAGCATTTGATAAAATTTGACATGTTCTCATGATAAAAACCTTCAAAAAACTGGGTATAAAAGGAATATACCTCAATATAATAAAAGCCATTCACAACAAACCAAGAACTAGTATCATACTGAATGGGGAAAAACCGAAAGCCTTTCCTCTAAGATCTGGAACATGACAAGGATGCCCATTTTCACTACTGTTATTCAGCATACTACTGGAAGTCCTAGCTAGAGCAATAAGACAAGAGAACAAAATAAAGGGCAAACAATTTAGAAAGGAATAAGTCAAATTATCCTTGTTTGCAGATGATATAATCTTATATTTTTAAAAAACCTAAAGACTCCACTAAAAAACTATTAGCACTGATCAAGAAATTCAGTAAAGTTTCAGAATAAAAAAATCAGCATACAAAAATCAGTAGCATCTCAATATGCAAACAGTGAAAAATCTGAAAAATTTTAAAATCTCATTTATAATAGCTATAAATAAAATTAACTACCTAGGAATTAAGATAACCAAAGAAGTTAAAGAGTTCTACACTGACAATCATAATGAAAGGAATTGAAGAGGACACACACAAAAAAAGGAAAAATACTACATGGTCATGGATTGCAAGAATCAATATTGTTAAAATGTCGATACTACCTAAAGCAATCTACAGATTTGATGCAATCTCTATCAAAATACCAATGACATTCTTCACAGAAATAGAAAAACAATCCTAAAATTTATATGGGAACACAAAAGACTCAGAATAGTCAAAGCTATTCCAAGCAAAAAGAACAAAACCGGAGGAATCACATTATTTGACTTCAAATTATGCTACTGTTATAGTAACCCAAACAGCATGGTACTGGCATAAAAACAGACATGTAAACCTATGGAACAAAACAGAGAACACAGAAACAAATCCGTATACCTACAATGAACTCATTATCAGCGAAGGTGCCAAAAACACACACTGGGGCAAAGACAGTCTCTTCAATAAGTAATGACAGGAAAAATAGATATCCATATACAGAAGAATAAAACTAGACCCCTATCTCTTGCCATATACAAATATCAAATCAAAATGGATTAAAAACTCAAATCTAAGATGTTAAACTATTAAACTACTACAATAAAACATGGGAGAAACTCTCCAAAACAATGGAGTGGGCAAAAATTTCTTCGATAATACCTCACAAGCACAGACACCCAAAGCAAAACGGACAAATAGGATCACATCAAGTTAAAAAGCTCCTGCATAGCAAAGAAAACAATCAACAACATGAAGAGACAACTCAAAGAGAGGGAGAAAATATTTACAAACTACTCATCTGAAAAGGGATTAATAACCAGAATATACAAGGAGCTCAAATAACTCACAATCTTATTAAACATTTCTTAAAAGAAGATATACAAGTGACAAACAGGCATATGAAAAGGTGCTCAAGGCCAGGCACGGTGGCTCACGCCTATAATACCAGCACTGTGGGAGGCCAAACTGGGCAGGAGGATCACTTGATGTCAGGAGTTCAAGACCAGCCTGGCCAATATGGCGAAACCCCATCTCTACTAAAAATACAAAAATTAGCCTGGTATGGTGGCATACACCTATAGTTCCAGCTACTCAAGAGGCTGAGGCACGAGAATCACTTGAACCCAGGAGTGACTACTGAACCCACAATTCAGTGAGCTGAGATTCTGCCACTACACTCCAGCCTGGGGACAAAGCGAGACTCTGTCTCAAAAAAATTAATTAATTAATTAAAATAAAAAGAAAACAAAGATGCTCAAAATCAGTGATCATCAGAAAAATGCAAATCAAAATTACAATGAAATATTATCTCACCCCAGCTAAAATGGCCTTTAACCAAGACAGGCAGGAACAAATGCTGGCAAGGATGTGGAAAGAAAGGAACCCTCGTAGATATTTGTGGGAATGTAAATTAGTACAACCACTAGGGAAAACAGGTTGGAGTTTCCTCAAAAAAAAACTAAAATTAGAGCTACCATATGATCAAAAAATTCCATTACTGGGTACACAACCAAAAGAAAGGAAATCACTGTATCAAAACAGTATCCACACTCCTATGTTTGTTGCAGCACTGTTCACAGTAGCTAAGATCCAGACGCAACCTAAGTATCCATCAACCAATGAATGGATAAAGAAAATGTGGTACATATACAAAATGGAGTAGTATTCAGCCATAAAAAAGGAATGAGATTCTGTCACTTTCAACAGCATGGATGGAAATGGAGGTCATTATGTTAAGTGAAATAAGCCAGGCACGGAAAGACAAACTTTGAGTGTTCTCGCTTATTTGTGAGAGCTTATTTGTGAATGGAAATGGAGGTCATTATGTTAAATGAAATAAGCCAGGCACAGAAAGACAAACTTTGAATGTTCTCACTAATTTGTGGGAGCTAAAAATTAAAACAAAAAAACTGATGGAGACAGACAGTAGAAGGATGGTTTCCAGAGGCTGGAAAGAGAAGTGATAGAGAAGTAGAGATAGTTAGTGGGTACAAAAAGTAGTTAGAATGAATGAGACCTAGTATTTGATAGCACAACAGGGTGACTACAGTCAATAATAATGTAATTGTACATTTTAAAATAACTTAAGAAGTATATAATTGGATTGTTTGTAACACAAAGGATAAACACTTGAGGGGCTGAATACCCCATTTACCCTGATCTGATTATTATGCATTGCATGCCGGTATCAAAGTATTTCATGTACTCCATAAATATATACACCTATGTACCCACAAAAATTAAAAATTAAAGAATCTAATGGAAGAGTCAGTGTTAATAAATCAGCTATTTTTTCTATGCTTGCTGTCAATTTTAAAAACTTGATGAATATGATATCGAGGTACAGTAACATGCCATAAAAAATAACCAAACCCTTCAAGTCTTTCATTTTAAAACTACTATATAATTACCTGAGTTGAAAATATGGGCAAAACAAATGAATCAAAATGCTGATTAGAATAATCTTTTTTATCCTCGATAATTTCTTCCCAACAGTAACTGTTTTCCCCTACAAGTCTAAGTAGGCTGGGCACAGTGATTCATGCCTATAATCCCAGCACTTAGGGAGGCCGAAGTGGGAGGATCACTTGAGTCTAGGAGTTCAAGGCTAGCCTAGGCTACATGGCAAGACTCCATCTATACAAAAAATAAAAATTAGCTATATGGTGCTACATGCCTGTAGTCCCAGTTACTCAGGAGGCTGAGGTGGGAGGATCACTTAAGCCCAGGAGACAGAGGCTACAGTGAGCAACGATTGTGCCACTGGCACTCCAACTGGGGTGACAGAGTGAGACAGTCTCAAAAAAGAAAAGAAAAGCTAGGAATAAAATTCAGAATAAGCACTTGGTGATTTTGTTTTTCCAGTGTATTTTTCCAGTTTATATTGTACCTAATGATTTCTAAGCAACACAGTCTGAAGGAAATCTGCAACAAATATCCATCATTCATTTCTTACTTCCTCTTATGACATAGATTCTTATCAAATTATATACAGACTCTTGGTCAATTTGAGACACTAAGTCTGATGGCTAACCAAGCACATTTCTCAAGACCGCTGCTCTGGCACTGGTTGTTCCCACAGTGCCCAGGGTTCCCTGAGCCAAGCTGGTCCATGTTGCCCACTCACCTGCATGAGTTCATGGCTTTGCAGAAGATCATTCTCTAGCATCTCCTGGGTAAGGCGCCCCATTGTGCTGTAGAATTCATCTGCTGTTTCACAACATTCTATTTGCCTAGATGAAGAAGGGATAGAAAACAGAACTTGTTTAGGGCATCCGTGCTGTGTAACAGTATATGCTGCAGGTATAAGACGTATTGGGCTGGGCATGGTGGCTCACGCCTATAATCCCAGCACTTTGGGAGGCTGGGGCAGGAGGATTGCTTGAGGCCAGGAGTTCGAGACCAGCTTAGGCAATGCGGTGAGACCCCACCTCTCCAAATAATTTTAAAACTTAGCTGGGTATCGTGATGCACACTTATGGTCCCAGCTACTCAGGAGGCTAAAGCAGTAGGATCACCTGAGCCTGGGAGCAGTGAGCCATGGCCAACGCTGCAGTGAGCCATGATAGCCCCACTGCAATCCAGCTTGGTTGATGGAGACGCTGTCTCAAAAACAAAAGGGGGGAAGTTGCCTTTTGCCATCAAATCACTCAAGTTACCAATCAACAAACAGCAAAATCCTGATAATTCTAAAGCCCACTGTGGATGAAACATTTAAAAATACCAAAAGCAACTTTGAGGAACTCCATACAGGTAAGTCCTGTCATTCCTACTTGGCTCCCTCAGCCTCACAACCACCCCGCTCTGTGGCATCTTTATTGTTTCCATGAGACACAATCTACACATCAGAATACCCACACTCGTTAGAAATCATAACCACGAAATTGGGTACTAAAGAACAATTATCTCCCATAAGGGACTCTGTTGGTCTTAATCTGTAAACTGGTATCATTAATGTAATAGATTCAAAACCAAACCACAGCAGGAGTAAAAGATGAAAATTACAAGAACTGTATGTGCATATTTCATGTCCATGAGGTGCTTTCACAGGCAGAATTTTCTGAGTTCTTCTCAGGGTGCTGCTGCTAGTTGGAGATTACACTGCTCCCTGCATTCAGTTCTACATGTGAATAAAGAATTTGACACTTAGCTACCTGTGAGTCAGATTGGGCTTCAATCTTTCTTCTAGAAAGGGGAAAAAGGATAGCCCAAAACAAAGAGTATCAGGTATTTCTATTTTATTTTATTTATGTTTCTGCAACAAAGCCTCACTCTGGTGCCCAAGGCTGGAACACAGTGGCGTGATCTTGGCCCACTGCAACCTCCACCTGCTGGGTTCAAGCAATCCTCCTGCCTCAGCCTCCTAAGTAGTTGAAGCTACAGGTGCCCCCCCCATCACGTCCTGCTGATTTTTTGTATTTTTAGTAGAGACAGGGTTTCGCCATGTTGGCCAGGCTGGTCTCAAACTCTTGACCTCCAGTGATCCACCTGCCTCAGCCTCTGAAAGTGCTCGGATTACAGGTGTGAGCCACTGCACCAAGCTTAGGTATTTTCATTTCATATGACAATGTTCTTTGTATTGTAGGGTAACTCTAGTTTCCCCACCAACCAGAAGACCTACACTTTGATATATACTAATGTTGGGGGATTTCTGTAAACCCATCCAAAAGAAATATGATTATTGAAAAACCAGAGTTTCTGGACTGTTGTTCTAATCCCATTGCCACAATCATGTAAATAAATAAATGGAATAAACTGCTGAAGTATTACTATAAAAATATAGAGCAGCCTGTAGGCATGAATGAAAGGTGTTTAAGTTTACTCTGGGAGGTAAGGAAAGAAATAATGCTTGAGGTGAGTTTCGAACCATGTTTTTCAGGCTGACCAGGAAGAAAAAGCATCCCAAAGACGCAGATGCAGGAGACAGCAGGCTCTATCTGGGGAACTGCAAGTAGCTCCACACAACCAGTGAGACCAGCATGTGGGGAGTGGTCGCAGGACCAGAGGAAGCCAGTGAGAGCCGAGGGAAGGGAGCTACTGAGAGCAGATAGCAAAGGCCTCACCTGGCAGCTGAGCTGCTTCAAAGCATGAGTCACTAAAAGGCTTTAAATAGGGAGTGAGGGAACAGCTGTGCCCTTGGCAAGGTCTGCCTGGAGGTGGCACGGCAAATGTGGGGTACCATAGGGAAACCAAGGAGGAAGGGCACACCACAGTGGGCCAGGCATGGGTAACAAGTGAGGAAACCAAAACAGCAGGGGCAGAGGAGAAAGGACACAGAAAGAGATGCTAGTGATGGTGAGCTGATGCTCTACAATTTATATATTCCAAAGTACCCTTGGGGTGAGTGAAAGGTAGAAATTCCAAGTTGCAGAAGCCAGGTGAAAGGAGAAATCCTCGATAACCATATATAAGGTACATGTTACTTATGTGTGCATAAACTGGAGATTACCTATATGCCGTTTATGGTTTTTCCAGCAGAAAGTTTGTAGAGATTACAGGCACTAGAATCAGAAAGATCCAAATTTAAAGTCCCAGTTCTGCTATTCACTGGCTGTATGACTATGAACTAGTTAACTAACCTCCCTGGGGAAATTTTCTTACTTGAAAAGGCAGGGACAATAATAACCCTACCTACTCCACAAGGTTATTGGGAGAACTGAATGAGACGATGTGTTTAAACTGCCTAACACGATAGCAGGCACTGCAGGCACTTATGATGTATGTCAATGCCTTTCCTCTCCATTAACAAGCTGCATGCTCAAAACATACAGAATTATAATAAGCAAAAACTGAAAGAGTTAAAATTCTATCATTCTGATTCATATATTCCCCAAAACTTCAAAAGTACTAGCCATTTATTATCAGTAGATTCACCTTCTTAAAAGCACAGACTCTAGAGCCAGGATGCCTAGGTTCAAATTCAAGCCATTCCACTTAGTAACTGGCTGACTTTAGACAATTAACTGAACTTCTCTGTGCCTCAATTCTCACATCTATAAAACAGAGATGACAATAATGCATACTTTATAGGATGATGAAGAATACCTGAGTTTATACATCCACAGTAATTAGAACAGTGGCTGTTCATGAAAGCACTCAACGAATATTGGCTTTTAGTTGCAGCTAGTATTATTTCAACAGTGTGACATCCCTGGGATGATCACAGGAATAAATTCCAACCCTACAGATTAATGGATAGAGAGGAGTAAAACCAGGATCACCTCTCTTCTTCCTGCTCCCTCACGAAGAACCAACACAAAGGCAATTATAGCTGACTCATCATACAGTAAAGTGCTTTCCTGTTTTAATGCTATAAACCAGCTATGCAGCAACTAAACTATCAAACCCAGAGAAACTATCAAAGCTCAAAGAGCTTACAATGTATAGAGTAGGTCAGAAATATATGGCTGCAGCAAGAGGTAGTTATCCAGAGGTAATGAGAGATAAGTAAATAGCACAGCAAATCCCATACAGATGAATTTATTTGCCCAGCTGAAAAGCAATGTACAATAAAACAAAGGCAAAGGAGATAGCTGGGTGATGTTTAAAAATACACACAATAATAATTTTTTAAGTCCCTGAATTGATAGTCTTTCTTTGCAAAATTGTTTACAATGCCAGAAATCTCCCAGGAAACAACTTACCACAAATACAAAGGCTAGTTAAAAGGTTTTTGAAACAAAACAGTGCCCGTGATTTATTAGTTTTCTGACATGTTGTCTGTGGGAACCCACTCAAGTCATTTATAGCTCCAGAAAAGAAACAGTAAAAACTTCACCGCTTCTTAACTATAAGTTTCACTCTAATGCTTCTTCCATTACCCAAAAGGTACAATACTTATGTAGTAGTCATAATATATTAAAGATGAGTAAAAAATGCCCTGTCTTTTTCAGTCCTGCTACTACTAAAGAATATAAGCAAAATCTATTTGGTAGTATGTTTTGGCAGTAACAAATTCCAGAGAATTAATTCTTAATGAAAGGAAAGAAGTTCTATGTGTTCTACCAAGCTAGATATCTTATGTTATCTCATTTAATTTTATCGCAGCCCTGAATGGCAGAACAAAATAAAGATTCATCAAGAATTCAAATTGTGACATTAACTAACAAATTCACCTAATCATAACCAGATCTTTCAGTTTCTCTGTCACCTAAGTTCCTTCCCCTCTTCCCAACTAGTGTCCAAAGAGATGCAGACAAGGAGTGAACCAGCCAGGACACGAGCACTTGAGGACAAGTGGGAGAATCTACAGGCCTAAAGGAGCTTGCCCCCTTCTCCAAAATAGATTGCATCTGCCAACAGTGAGCCTGCTGAGATTTCAGGATGCAAAGCAATTTTAAAAGTTCACAACTTTCTCTTTTCCTCACACTTAAACATCAATGCTTTACACATTATAGCACAAAAACTGGTAAAGGCCCTCTACATTACAGAGCAGGGCAGAAGGTAGAAATCACTTACTCTCCTAATTTTGCCCAGATAGCCAGTGACACCCTTAGGATGATTTCTGAACCTTCGAAGAAGACTGAATCCCAGATCTTTAAAACGGTCTGATTAGGGAGGCACGTGGCAAAGAGAGTCAAAAACCACTGCATCGTGAAGACATTTGTAAGTGGGGGCTCATATCCACCTGAAACAAAACACATTGGATTCCTTCAGAACTGATGGTTGGCAACATATGCACATATCTTTTTTCAGTCTTCCATGTCCACTCAAATTTGTTAAATTTCCTGATTTCTTCATATTTCTAAACTCTTGTTCTTTCTTCCTATTTTTCCTACCATGTTTCTGGAAGAACACAGGTGTGTTTAATAAATACGAACTTCACAAAATATTTACAATACTTCAGAAATCTTAACCTAAAACTTACTTTGGCTCTACCTATTGTAGTGAGCTGAAAATTAAGGAGAAAGTTTTCCTCACCAAAAATAGAAGAAGAAAAGGATTTCAGCTTCTCAAAAGCAAAAGCCATCAGATTTTCTAAATCATATAATCCCCACTTTTATTCAAATGCTACTTTGGTAAGAATAAAATTGCTCACTATAAATTATCTATCAGCTTCTTAAGTAGACCACAGTGGAGTTAAACTAGAAATTATTAACAGAAAGACAGCTGGAAAATCCCAAAATAGTTAGAGAATAAACATTACATTTTAAAATATTTTAAACTAAAGATATGGGGTCCAACCAATTTTGAAGTTTCTGAATTTACTAAAAACATAGTACTCCCTCTTACTTTAGGTGATCAGTATTTATTTTTGTAAAATATAAAAATTTAGATGTTTAGACTGATCCTCCCTCCAAATTACAGCCAATATGTACAATTACTTAAAAAGAGACCTGTTTTCCTGTATTCATTGTTCTTCCCATGAACAATGGAAGTATCTTTGTTCAGAGACTAGAATCTGGGATTGTTCCTCATAGCCAAGTGCAATGCACTTGGGTAAAAACATGTAGCTCACTAAAGTCTGTCTGACTAGGGGACAGGCAAGATTGGTCTCTCCAGAAGCATTATAAAATCTACACAGTTATACTGCAGAGCCAAGTTAAATGAGATCACTCAAGTGGCTGAGAAAGAAATGCCTAGAGACACTCAGGTGTCTCTGTGTCCGTGGCCTGTTAGGAACCAGGCCACACATCAGGTGAGCTGCAAGCAAGCAAAACTTAACCTTGTATTTACAGCCAGTCTCCATTGCTCACCACCTGAGCTCTGCCTCCTGTCAATCAGCAGCACCATTAGATTCTCATAGGAGCACAAGCCCTCTTGTGAACTGTGCATGTGAGGGATCTAGGTTGCACGCTCCTTATGAGAATCTAACACCTGATGATCCGTCACTGCCTCCCATCACCCCCCAGAGGGGACCATCTAGTTGCAGGAAAACATGCTCAGGGCTCCCACTGATTCTATATGATGGTGAGCTGTGTAATTATTTCATTCTGTATTACAATGTAATAATCATAGAAATGAACTACACAATAAATGTAATGTGCTTGAATCATCCTGAAACCATCCCCCCCACCCTACCCTGGTCTGTGGAAAAACTGTCTTTCCTGAAACCAGTCCCTGGCACCTAAAAGGTTGGGGACCACTGGTTTGGAGGAAACACAACAAACTCCTGACTATTCTGTACACACAGCCAGGGAAGTACAAACAGTGGGTACAAATACAGCTACTAGCTCAGACACTTCCAAAGGCTAGACGATGTCCACTAGATAGCAGGGGCTCTTAGCTACTCTTTCACAATCTCAATGGTTCAGGTAAAACCAGTTTGTACTAAATTGTACCTGTAGCTCAGTTGTAAAGACTCCTACAGGTTTGGTGCCAGCTTAGAGCAGTTTAAGTAGATAGTAAAACATGCAAGTGGTACTCCATCCAGAGTACATCATTTCCGTCGTTGATCTGGTGCTAGCATATTAGGCCCTTGACTGACTTCCTAACTATGACCAGTTAGAGGTTCAACATACGGCCTTTTGTTATTTTCAGTTTTGTTTTTATTCTCTAAAAATCTATTTCACTATAGCAAGCTCTTACCAACAAAAATACCTGAAAATACATATTTCCATTCACAGTTTAGGTTCATTTCTACAGTGGAATCAGAGAAGTCAAATATTTTCAGAGTCATAATGGGATTGAATCACTACCTCCACTTTCTTTGTTTGCAGTTCTCTGAAGAGTATCCAGGTGCTGAGATAATTCAGGCAGCTTCATTCTTAAAAGGTCTCTGAAGACAGCCATATCCACAGACAATGCCCGGAGATTATTGACAAAATAGCTTTCGGGAAGTACCTTATCAATAAGGTAAATCATAATCTAAAGAAAAAAATATAAAGTTTAAGACTGCTTTGTAAAAACTGCGATCCCAACATGTCCTAAAGAGAAAATAAGTATTCAAATAGATAAAACGCTGTTAGCAAAGCACACCATCCTTAAATGCATCAGTACCAAATGTTCCAGATTCACAAGGCTCTCCTACAGCCTGGCTAGGGAGCGTGTGGCATAATCATCTAAGTAACTCAGACCCCAATTCTGCTGCTGTCTGAAATTTCTAGATGGGCTGCTAGACCTGTGTTCAGCCCGTAAGTAGCTGTGATTATGCAACCCTCGGCGTCATTCTGAGAAATGACAAAGCACAAGCTTGTGCAGCAGCCAGCAGAGCCTCAGTGCTGGCTCCCTGATGTCAATACAGTTTTACAACCTCAATATGAAAACCAACAGCAGGCCTATCATAAAACACCCCCGCTGAAGTAGCTCTCAAGATTTACTCACCATCAACTTGGGCTGTAGAGCAACTCATGTTGACTTTTGGTCCACTTCCTGGAAAAATGCAACTAGGCTTTGTTTGAACAAATGGTACTTTTCAAAATCTGTATTTCTTTCATAAGATTGTCACAGAGGATTTTCAAATTGCTATTTTCATTTTGATTTTTCTACTTGTATTACCTTTTCTAAAACATCAAGAACCTCTAGAATGACCCAGCCAAACACATATGAGCTCTGTATGTCAATCCCTGGTTCTTTCCCACCAAACTCTTACCAACAAAAATACCTGGAAATATATATTTTCATTCAATGTTTAGGCTCATTTGTACAGTGGAATAAGAGAAGTCAAATATTTTTTAGAGTTATAATAGCATTGAATCACTACCTCCACTTTCTTTGTTTGCAGTACTCTGAAGAATATCCAGGTGTGAATTCAGGTGGCTTCATTCTTTTTTTTTTTTTTTAAACAAAGGAAAAGAAGAAAGAAAGAGTGAAAGAAAGGAAAAAAAAGAATGTAAGAGAGAAAGAAAGAGGAAGAGAGAAAGAGGGAGAGACAACGGGATTCTTGTTCTATTGCCCAGGCTAGAATGCAGTCTAAAAATGGGTATTAAAAACCTCTTTTATGCCAATAATTGTGCTTAACAATGGAGACAGGAAGGAATAAGGGATGAAAATAACAAACAAGCAGCCAACCAA
>CAUYLG010022744.1:0-43797 GCA_963573385.1 Cacajao melanocephalus
GCACCCCGTCCCGTATATTCTGCACCGAGAAGCGCTGTGCCAGGGAGCCAGCAAAACAGCTGCGCCGGCCAAAAAAGTCGCACTGGCGACCCATGTGGCTCCTCCGCTGGGAATCTCCCAGTCTGTGAGCAACAACAATTCATCTGAAAGTTTGGTGTCCACTCGCTCTCTGTGCTTTCACTGGGACCTACAATCCAGAGCTGTTGTTAATCGGCCATCTTGGATCTCTCTCCCCCTTTTTTCATAGATGCCCTGCCCCATGCAGAGATAGTCTAGTCACAGTCGGTGGCAGAGGCGTTGAGCTGCCGTGGGTGCTGCCCTGCTGCTGTGTGAACTTCCTTGAGGCTGTTAGAACTGCCTTGGTATTGGCGGACTGCCTTCGTAGTGGTGGACGCCCTTATCCCCACTGAGCTGAACCACCCCAGATCAAGCTGCACTTGCTGCAAAACTCTCAATTCAGAGCATTTCAGATTGCTTGTTTTGTGCGGGTGGTACCTGCCGAGGCAGATCACTTGGCTCCCTGTCTCAGCCCCCTCCCTTTCAGTTGAATAAGCGGCACTGTCTCCCAGGTGTTCCAGGCGCCAGTTGAAATGGCCACCCAGATTTGTGTGAGTTTCTGTGCGCCAACCCATGGCACCGGCTGAAACAGCCATGCTGGAAACTTGTGGCACTTTTCGGCCCAGGAATCTCCTGGTCTGTGGGCAGTGAAAACTTGTTTTGAAATGTGGTGAACACTCTCTGTGTTGTTCTTTCTGGGAACTGCACTCCAGAGCTGTTCCTATTTGGCCATCTTGGATCCTCTCCTGTCTCCTGACTTTTTAATGATTGCCATTCTAATTGGTGTGAGATGGTATCTCAGTGTGGTTTTGATTTGCATTTCTCTAATGACAAGTGATGATTAGATTTTTTTCACGTTTGTTGACTGCATAAATGTCTTCTTTTGAAAAGTGTCTGTTCATATCCTTCACCTACTTTTTGATGGGGTTGTTTTTTTCTTGTAAATTTGTTTAAGTTCTTTGTAGGTTCTGGATATTAGCCCTTTGTCAGATGGATAGATCGCAAAAATTTTCTCCCATTCTGTAGGTTGCCTGCTTACTCTAATGATAGTTTCTTTTGCTGTGCAGAAACTCTTTAAGTGGATCCCATTTGTCAATTTTGGCTCTTATTGCCATTGCTTTTGGTATTTTAGTTATGAAGTCTTTACCCATTCCTATGTCCTGTACAGTATTGCCTAGGTTTTCTTCTAGGGTTTTTATGGTTCAAAGTCTTATGTTTAAGTATTTAATCTATCTTGAGTTAATTTTTGTATAAGGTGTAAGGAAGGGATCCATTTTCAGCTTTCTGCATGTGGCTAGCCAGTTTTCCCAACACTATTTATTAAATAGGGAATCCTTTCCCCATTGCTTGTTTTTGTCAGGTTTGTTAAAGATCAGAAGGTTGTAGATGTGTGGTGGTATTACTGAGGCCTCTGTTGTGTTCCACTGGTCTGTGTATCTGTTTTGGTACCTGTATCATTCTGTTTTTGTTACTGTAGCCTTGTAGTATAGTTTGAAGTCAGGTAGCATGATGCCTCCAGCTTTGTTCTTTTTGCTTAGGATTGTCTTGGCTACGTAGGCTCTTTTTTGGTTTCATATGAAATTTAAAGTAGTTTTTTCCAATTCTGTAAAGAAAGTTAATAGTAGCTTGATGGGAATGGCATTAGATCTATAAATTACATGGGGAATATGGCCATTTTCACGATATTGATTCTTCCTATCCATGAGCATGGAATGTTTTTCCATCTGTTTTGTGTCCTCTTATTTCCTCGATCAGTGGTTTGTAGTTCTTGAAGAGGTCCTTCACATCCACTGTAAGTTGTATTCCTAGGTATTTTATTCTCTTTGTAGCAATTGTGAATGGGAGTCTGCTCATGATTTGGCTCTGTCTTTTATTGGTGTATAGGAATGCTTGTGATTTTTGCACATTGATTTTGTATCCTGAGACTTTGCTAAAATTGCTTATCAGTTTAAGGAGATTTTGGGCTGAGATGATGGGGTATTCTAAATATACAATCATGTCATCTGCAGAGACAATTTGACTTCCTCTCTTCCTGTTTGAATACGACTTTATTTCTTTCTCTTACCTGATTTCCCTGGTCAGAACTGCCAATACTACATTGATAGGAGTAGTGAGAGAGGACATTCTTGTCTTGTGCTGATTTTCAAAGGGAATGCTTCCACCATTTTACTTTAAAAAATTACAAGCTGAATGCAGTGGCTCACGCCTGTAATCCCAGCACTTTTGGAGGTCAAGGCAGGTGAACAACCTGAGGTCAGAAGTTCGAGACCAGTCTGAGCAACATGGTGAAACCCTGTCTCTATTAAAAATACAAAAATTAGCCAAGCTTGGTGGCACACACCTATAGTCCCAGCTACTTGGGAGGCCAAGGCCAGGAGAATCACTTGAACCTGGAGGCAGAGGTTGCAGTGAGCCGATAGCACCACTGCACTCCAACCTGGGCAACAAGAGAGAAACTGCATCTAAAAAAAATACAGAAAAACCTATTTGTGTGGCTATATTACATCTACAGTGATGCTTCCTGTATATAATAGTTTGCTGTGCATATTTACCAGATTTACCCATTTCCCCATGTAATGAACACCTAACTCCCTAATGAAAAAACAATGCTTTCAATAGTCTTGTGCATGCCTCTCTGTGAACCTTGAGACAGTTTCTCCGAGATATATGCCCAAGAGTGGGATTGCTAGGTCGTAGAGATAGATAGATAAATGGATGAATAGATAAAATAGATATAATTAATTTTACTAACTATGCTAGGTTGCCCTTCTGATTGCCTCTATCAGTTTACACTACTGTAACAATACAGGATATTTTCATTTATCCCATATCCTCAGCAACACTTGGTAACATCAGACTCTCTAGTGTTCTGATTGGTGTAAAGACTATCTCATTACTTCTCTGATTACAAGTAAGATTTAATGTCTCTTCATATCTTGTTAACAGTTTGGGTTTCCCTTTCCAAAATTCTCTTTTCATATACCTTACCAACTTTGTTCTGGATTTTTTTCCTATTAGCATTTTTCTTTGGTAGAAATATCTTATAAATCTAGATATCAATCAATCCCTTATTTGTTGTAAGATATTGAAAATATTTGTGTCTGAAAATATCTGGAAATCACTTTGATGCATTTTCTGGTAACTTTGTCAATGATGCTCTTTCTTGAACAAAAGCCACATATTTCAACTTTTTTTTTTAAATTAAACTTTTATTTTGAGGTAATTGTAGACTCACATGTAATTGTAAGAAATAATACAGAAGATCCAGGATACCCTTTACCCAGTTCTTCCAGTGGTCACAGTTTGAAAAACTCAAGAACAATTTCATGACCAGGGTATAGACACTGATACAACCAAGATATGGAACACTTCCATCACCACAAAGGCCCCTCATGGTGCCTTTTCATAGCCATGCCCATTTCCCTCCCACCCCCTTCCTTGCCTTAACCACAGGAAACTACTGATCTGTTTTACATCTCTATAATTTTGTTATTTCAAAAATGTGATGTAAGTGAAATCATACAGTATATAATTTTAGGGGATTAGCCTTTTCCACTCAGCATAATTATCTGGAGATTCATCCAAGGTGTTGCAAGTACGCATAGTTCCATTCTTTTTATTGCTGAATAATATTTCATGGTGTGGATGTACACAGTTTGAAGAACACCTGGGTTGCTTCCAGTTTTAGGCTATCGCAAATAAAGCTTCTATGAATGTTTGTGTGTAGATTTTTATGTGACTGTACATTCTTCTTTCTTTTCTTTCTTTCTTTCTTTGAGACAGAGTCTTGCTCTATTGCCAAGCCTGGAGTGCAGTGGCATGATCTTGGCTCACTGCAACCTCCACCTCCCAGGTTCAAGTGATTCCCACGCCTCAGCCTCCCAAATAGCTGCGACTACAGGCGCCCACCATCATGCCCAGCTAATTGTCATATTTTTAGTAAGAATGGGGTTTCACCATGTTGGCCAGGCTGGTCTTGAACTCCTGACCTCAAGTGATCCACCTACGTTGGCCTCCCAAAGTACTGGGATTACAGGCATGACCCACCATGCCCAGCCTTGACTGTTAAAGTTTTTATTTCTGTGGCATAAATGCCCAGGGGTGCAATTCCTGGGTTGTACAGTAGTCACGTGTTTAGTTTTATAACAAACTGCCAAACTGCTTTCCAGAGGGGCTGCAACATTTTCTACTTCCTATTGGAACATTTTCTATTCCCAGCATTTAGTGTTGTCACTACTTTTTATTTTAGCCATTCAAACAAATGTGTAGTAATGTCTCATTGTGGTTTAATTCGCCCTTCCCTAATGGTTTATAATGTTGAACACCTTTTCATGTGTTTGTTGATTATATGTATATTCTCTTCAATAAAATGTCTGCACATATATTTTGCCCACTTCCTGTTGGCATGTTGAAAAGAAATTTAAATTGATACATAATAATTGTACATATTTATGGGATACATAGTGATGTTGTGATACGATGTACAGTGATCAGATCATGGTAATTAGCATGTCCATCATCTCAAACATTTACCATTTCTTTGTGTTGAGAACATTCAATATCCCCCTTCCAGCTATTTGACATAATATATTACTAGCTATAGTCATACCCAACAGTGCTATAGAACAGTAGAATTTATTAAGTTTGTAGAGTTCTTTATACATTGTATTAGGTTGAAGTGAGAAGAATTGCAGTTTTTGCCATTACTTTTAGTAATGTAATAATTTTTACATTAGTAATTAATAATTCTTTTAATAATTACTTTGAATGGCAAAAACTGTAATGACTTTTGCACCAACCTAATAGATAAGAGTCTTTTGTCAGATAATGTGGTTTGTAAATGTTTACTCTCAGGCTGTGGCTTGTCTTTTCATCCTTTTAGCAGGGTTTTTTACAGATAAGAAGACTTTATTTTGATAAAGTTCAGTTATCAACTTTTCTTTTATGGATCATGCTTTTGGCGGAAGTCTAAGAACTCTTTGCCTATCCTTAGCTTCCCTTGAAAATCTCTAGGAAATTTCCTCATATTTTTTTTCCTAAGAGTGTTATACTTTTTATATTTAATTTCATAATCCATTTAGAGTTTTTGAATAATGTATGAAACTTGGTCAAAGTATATTTGTCTGTGTGCTTGTTTTGCCTATGAATGTCCAATTGCTCCAGGACCATTTGTTGAAAGGGCTATCTTCTCTTCATTGAATTGCTTTTACACCTTTGTCAAAAATCAGTTGGGCAGGTTTCTGGGTTCTTCAGTCTGTTCTATTGATTTTTGTGTCTATCCTTCCAGTACACCACAGTCTTTTTTTTTTTAAAGTTCCTGGATACATGTGCAGAACATGCAGGTTTGTTACATAGGTATACACGTGCCATGGTGGTTTCCTGCACCTATAAACCTGTTGTCTAGGTTTTAAACTCCACATGCATTCCTCATCTATGTCCCTAAAAAGGATATGATCTCGTTCTTTTTTATGGCTGCATAGTATTCCATGGTGTATATGTACCACATTTTCTTTATTCAGTCTATTATCATTGATGGACATTTGGGTTGGTTCCACGTCTTTGCTATTGTAAATAGTGCTATAATTAATGTATGTGTGCATGTGTCTTTATTATAGAATGATTTATAATACTTTGGGTATATACCCAGTAATGGGATTGCTGGGTTAAATGGTATTTCTAGTTCTAGATCCTTGAGGAATCACCACACTGTCTTCCACAATGGTTTAACTAATTTACATTCCAACAGTGAAAAAGCATTTCTATTTCTCCATAGCCTCGCCAGTATCTATTGTTTCTTGACTTTTTGATCATCGCCATTCTGACTGGCATGAGATGGTATCTCATCGTGAAACAGAGAAATAACACCACACACCTACAACCATTCTCTGCATCTACAAATGTAGAAAAATGCATTTTGATTTGCATTTCTCTAATGATCAGTAATGATGACCTTTATTTCATGTGTTTGTTGGTCATATAAATGTCTTCTTTTGAGAAGTGTCTGTTCATATCCTTTGACCGTTTTTATTTTTGGTAAATTTGTTTAAGTTCCTTGTAGATTCTAGATATTAGATCTTTGTCAGATGGGTAGATTGCAAAAATTTTCTCCCATTCTGTACATTGCCTGTTCACTCTGGTAGTTTCTTTTGCTGTGCAGTTTTTAGTTTAATTAGATCCCATTTGTCAATTTTTCCTTTTGTTGAAATTGCTTTTGGTGTTTTAATCATGAAGTCTTTGCCCACACCTATGTCCTCAATGGTATTGCCTAGGTTTTCTTCTAAGGTTTTTATGGTCTTGGATTTTACATTTAAGTCCTTAATCTATCTCGAGTTAATTTTTGTATAAGGTATAAGGAAGGGGTCCAGTTTCAGTTTTCTCCATATGGCTATCCAGTTTTCCCAGCACCATTTATTAAATGGGGAATCATTTTCCCATTGCTTTCTTTTGTCAGGTTTGTTGAAGATCAGATGGTTGTAGATGTGTGGTGTTATTTCTGAGGTCTCTGTTCTGTTCCATTGGGCTACATGTCTGTTTTGGTAACAATGCCATGCTGTTTTGTTTATTATAGTCTTGTACTATAGTTTGAAGTTAGGTAGCATGATGCGTCTAGCTTTGTTCTTTTTGCTTAGGATTGTCTTGGCTATGTGGGCTCTTTTTTGGTTTCATATGAAATTTAAAGAAGTTTTTTTCTAATTCTGTGAAGAATGTCATTGGTAGTTTGATGGGGATAGCATTGAATCTATAAATTACTTTGGGCAGTATGGCCATTTTCGTGATATTGATTCTTCCTATAAATGAGGATGGAATGTTTTTCCATTTGTTTGTGTCCTCTTGTATTTCCTTGAGCAGTGGTTTTTGGTTTTCCTTGAAGAGGTCCTTCATGCCCCTTGTAAGCTGTATTCCTAGGTATTGTATTCTCTTTGTAGCAATTGTGAGTGGGAGTTAATTCATGATTTGGCTCTCTGCTTGTCTATTTTTGGCATATAGGAATGCTTGTGATTTTTGCACATTGATTTTGTATCCTGAGACTTTGCTGAAGCTGCTTATCAGCTTAAGGAGTTTTTGGGCTGAGACTGTGGGGTTTTCTAAATATAGAATCATGTCATCTGCCAACAGGTTATCTTCCTATTTGAATACCTTTTATTTCTTTCTCTTGCTGAATTGCTGCGGCCAGAACTTCCAATACTATGTTGAATAGGAGTAGTGAGAGGGGGCATCCTTGTGCTAGTTTTCAAAAGGAATGTTTCAGCTTTTGCCCATCCAGGATGATGTTGGCTATGACTTTGTCATAGATGGCTCTTTTTATTTTGAGATATGTTGCATCAATATCTAGTTCATTGAGAGTTTTTAACATGATGGGATGTTGAATTTTATCCAAGGCCTTTTCTGCATCTATTGAGATAAGCATGTGGTTTTTGTCACTGGTTCTGTTTATCTGATGGATTACTTTTATTGATTTGTGTATATTGAACCAGCCCTGCATCCCAGGGATGAAGCTGACTTGATCACCGTGGATAAGCTTTTTGACGTGCTTCTGGATTTGGTTTGCCAGTATTTTATTGAGGATTTTTGCATCAGTGTTCATCAGGGATATTGGCCTGTAGTTTTTTTTTTGTTGTGTCTCTGCGAGGTTTTGGTATCAGGATGATGCTGGCCTCATAAAATGAGTTAGAGAGGAGTCCCTCCTTTTCAATTGTTTGGAATAGTTTCAGAAGGAATGGCAGCGGTCCGTCTTTGTCCTGGTAGAATACAGCTGTGAATCCATGTGGTCCTGGGTAGTTTTGTGTTGGTTGGCTGTTTATTACTGCCTCAATTTCAGAACTTGTTATTGGTCTATTCAGGGATTCGACTTCTTCCTGGTTTAGTCTTGGGAGAGTATATGTGTTCATGAATTTATCCAATTTCTTCTAGATTTTCTAGTTTATTTTTGTAGAGGTGTTCATAGCATTCTTTGAACATAGTTTGTATTTCCGTGGGGTCAGTGGTGATATCCCTTTTATCATTTTTTATTGTGTATATTTAATTCTTCTGTTTTTTTCTTTATGAGTCTAGTTAGTGGTCTATCTATTTTGTTAATTTTTTAAAAAACCAACTCCTGGATTCATTGATTTTTTTTTTGAAGGGTTTCTCATGTCTCCATCTCCTTTAGTTCTGCTCTGATCTAGTTATAGCTTGTCTTCTGCTAGCTTTTGGATTTGTTTGCTCTTGCTTCTGTATTCTTTTAATTGTGATGTTAGGATGTTGATTTGAGATCTTTTCAGCTTTCTAATATGGGAATTTAGTGGTACAGATTTCCCTTTTAACAGTGCTTTAGCTGTGTCCCAGAGATTCTGTTACGTTGTGTCTTTGTTCTCATTGGTTTCAAATAACTTCTTGATTTCTGCCTTAGTTTCGTTATTTACCCAGGAGTCATTGAGGAGCAGGTTGTTCAATTTCTATATTGTTGTGTGGTTTTGAGTGAGTTTCTTAATCCTGAGTTCTAATTTGATTGCACTCTGAGAGGCTGTTTGTTATGATTTCATTTCTTTTGTATTTGCTGAGGAGTGTTTTACTTCCAATTATGTGGTCAGTTTTAGACTAAGTGCCTTGTGGGACTGAGAAGAATGTATATTCTGTTGATTTAGGGTTGAGAGTTCTGTAGATGTTTATTAGTTCCACTTGATCCAGGGCTGAGTTCAAGTTCTGAATATCCTTGTTAATTTTCTGTCTCGATGATCTAATATTGATAGCGGGGTGTTAAAGTCTCCCACTATTATCATGTGGGAGTCTAAGTGTCTGTAGGTCTCTAAGAACCTGTTTTACGTATCTCAATGCTCCTATATTGGATGCATATCTATTTAGGATAGTTAGCTCTTCTCATTGCATTCATCCCTTTACCATGATGTAATGCCTTTGTCTTTTTGATCTTTGTTGGTTTAAAATCTCTTTTATCAGAGACTAGGATTGCAACCCCTGATTTTTTTGCTTTCCATTTGTTTGGTAAATTTTCCTCTATCCCTTTTTTTTTGAGATTATATGTGTCCTTGCATGTGAGATGGGTCTCTTGAATACAGCACGCCAATGGGTTTTGACTCTATCAATTTTACCAGTCTGTGTCTTTTACTTGGGGCATTTAGCTCATTTACATTTCAAGTTAATATTGTTATGTGTGAATTTGATCATGTCATCATGATGCTAGCTTGTTATTTTGCACACTAGTTGATGCAGTTTCTTCGTAGTGTCATTGGTCTTTATATTTTGATATGTTTTTGCAGTGGCTAGTACTGGTTTTTCCTTTCCATATTTAGTGCTTCCTTCAGGAGCTCTTGCAAGGCAGACCTGGTGGTAATGAAATCCCTTAGCATTTGCTTATCTGGAAAGGATTTTATTTCTTCTTCACTTACAAAGCTTAGTTTGGTTGGATATGAAATTCTGGGTTGAAAATTCTTTTCTTTCAGGACATTGAATATTGGTCCCCACTCTCTTCTGGCTTGTAGGGTTTCTGCTGAGAGATCTACTGTTGGGCTAATGGACTTTCCTTTGTAAATGACCTTACTTTTCTCTCTGGCTGCCCTTAACATTTTTTTTTTTTTCATTTTGACCTTGGAGAATCTGATGATCATGTGTCCTGGGGCTAATCTTCTTGTGAAGTATCTTATGGTGTTCTCTGTATTTCCTGAATTTGAATGTTGGCCTGTCTTGCTAGGCTGGGTAAGTTCTGGATAATACCCTGAGGTGTGTTTTTCAACTTGGTTTTATTCTCCCTGTCTCTTTCAGATACTTGAATCAATCCTAGGTTCAGTCTTTTTACGTAGTCCTACATTTCTTGGAGGGTTTGATTGTTCTTTTTCATTCTTTTTTCTCTAATCTTGTCTGCCTGTCTTATTTCAAGATAGTCTTCAAGCTCTGACACTCTTTTCTCTGCTTGGTCTATTTGGTTATTGATGCTTGTGGTTGCATTGTGAAGTTCTCATGTTCTGTTTTTCAGTTCGATCAGGTCTTGGTGATATTTCTCTCTAAACTGGCTATTGTGGTTAACAGTTTCTGTAATGTTTTGTAGTGGTTCTTAGCTTTTTTGCATTGGGTTAGAACATGCTCCTTTAGCTCAGTGAAGTTCATTATTACCCATCTTCCGAAGCCTACTTCTGTCAATTCTTCTATGTCAGCCTTTCCTCAGTTCTGTGCCCTTACTGGAGAAGTGTTGCAATCCTTTGGAGGAAAAGAGGCACTCTGGCTTTTTGAGTTTTCAGTATTTTTTCATTGATTTTTTTCTCATCTTCATGAGTTTATCTAGCGTCGATCTTTAAGGTTTGGATGGGATTTTTGTGGGGACTTTTTTGTTGGTGGTGGTGTTTTTGCTGTTTGTTTTTCTTTTAACAGTCAGGCCCCTCTTCCGTAGTTTGCTGTGGTTCACTCCAGACCCTGTTCACCTGGGTCCCTCCTGAACCTGGAGGTGTCACCAGAGGAGGCTGCAGAATAGCAAAGATGGCTGCCTGTTCCTTTCTCTGGGATCTCTGTCCCAGAGGGGGGCGGACCTGATGCCAGCGGGAACGCTCCAGTATAAGCTGTCTAGCGACCACTGCTGAGAGTTTTCACCCAGTCAGGAGGCACTTGATCCCAGACCTGCTTAGCAAAGCACTGCAGCAGCCCCTTGGCAGAGGGGGTGTGCTGCGTTTGGTGGAACCCTCCCATCTGGACCGCCCGGATTCCTCAGAGCTGGCAGGGGGAAAGACTCAAGTCTGCGGATCCTGGAGACCGCGACCGCCCCTCTATCCAGGGGCTCAGTCCCGGGGAGGTCACAGTTTTGTCCCTAAATCCTGGCCTGGAGTTGCTGAAATTCCTGCAGGGAGGCGCAAGGAGGAATGGGTCAGGGTCCAGCCGCAAGAGGCAGTCTGGCCACGATCTGCCACAGCCGAGGTGCTGCCCTGCGCTGTAGGGAATTCCTCCTGGGGCCAAACCGTCCAGTTTCCCAGCACCAGTAGGGCAAAGAATGGCCGACTGGAGCTGCAGTGATGGCTGCCACCTCTCCCCTGGGAGTGCAGCCTCTTTTAAAATTTTTTTTGAGATGGAGTCGCCCAGGTTGTCACCCAGGCTGGAGTGCAGCGGTCTGATCTTGGCTCACAGCAACCTCTGCTTCCCAGGTTCAGGTGATTCTCCTGCCTCAGCCTCCTGAGTAGCTGGGATTACAGGCACCCTCCATCATGCCTGGCTAACCCTCCCCTCCCCTCCCCCGCCTCCTTTTTGTAGAGACCAGGTTTCATCATATTGGCCAGGCTGCTCTTGAACTCCTGACCTGGGGTGATCTGCACGCCTCAGCATTCCAAAGTGCTGGGATTACAGGCGTGACTACCTCACCTGGCGGGGAGCTCGGTCTTAGGCAGCCCCTTCCCACAGGGAACTCGGTAGCCTTATGCAATCTCCAGCTGAGTGGCCCCTGAGAGTCTGCACAGCTCTGTGCTCAGGACCCAAGGCCCTTGTGGCATGGGCTCACCAAGGGGATCTTCTGATCTGTGGGTTGCACAGATCCATGGAAAAAGCGTGGTTCCCTGGGCAGCATAACACCATCACTCACCACCTCCCTTGGCTGTGGGTGGAGCTCCCCTTGCCCTGTGTGGCTTCCAGGTGGACCATCGCACCACCCTGCTTTTCTTCACTTTCCATGGGTCACACCAACCACCTAGTCAGTCCCAATGAGAAGACCTGGATACCTCAGATGCCTTGCAGGATTCATTCACCATTTTCATTGTTCTCAGTGGGAGACTCTGACTGCAGCTCTTTCTAGTCAGCCATCTTGGTCTCTCCCCCCTGCATTTTCTTACAAATTTTAGAATACTCCTGTTTATATCTAAAAAAAAAAAAAAAAAAAACCTGCTGGAATTTTGATAGAAATTTAATTAAATCTAAATCTCAATTTGAGGAGAATTGGCAACTTTGTTAACTTTCGTAATTCATGAACATATTCCATCTCTCCATTTATCTAGGTCTTCTTGATTTTTCATCGGTATTTTGTAGTTTTCAACAAAAAAGTCCTGTACATGTGTTTTTAAGATTTACGTCTGATTTATTTTCCTGAGTGATTGCAAATGCTTTTGTATTTTTAAGTTTGGTGTCTGCATACTTATTGCTACTGTATAGATATACAGCTGATTTTTGTATGTTTATCATGAATTTTGTGACCTTTCTCAACTCACATATTATAAGCATTTTTTAGGTTTTGTTTTATGTTTTTAAAGAAATTTCTTGGAATTTTCTATGTCATCTGAATATGGTGACTATTTCATTTCTTCATTTCTGTTTGTATGCCTTTTATTTCCTTTTCTTATTCCCTTGGACTTTTATTGAACAAGAGTAGTGACAATGAACATTCTTGGTTTGTCCCCAATTTTCATGTATAAAAAGTTAGTCTTTCCTCATAACCTATAGTATAATGTTAGCCATAGGTTTTTTGTAGATGCTTTTTATCAAGTTGAGGAAATTCCTCTTTATTCTTCTCCTTCTGAGGATTTTGCTTATTTTTTAAAAATTATGAAAGAGTGTTAAATGTTGTCAAATGAGTTTACTGTGTCAATTAGTGGGATCCTGTAATTCTTCTTTAGGCTGTTATGCTGGATTGGATTGATTGGCTTTCAAATATTGAACCGACTATGCATACCTGGAATAAACCCAACTTGATCATGGTGTATAATTTCTTTTATATATTGCTGAATTTTATTTGATAATATATTATGAATTTTTGCATTTATATTCACAAGGATATTGATCTGTAGTTCTGTATGTCTGTATTCTTTATCTGGTTTGGCATCAGGGTAATTTCTTCTTCTCTCCTTTTCTATTTCTGGAAGAGATTGTGTCGAATTTGTGTTAATTCCTTTTTAAACGTTTGATGGAGATCTCCAGTGAAACCTGGACCTGTACATTTCTTTTGAGGAGATATAAGATTATTTCAATTACCTTAATAGCTGTAAGTGTACTCAAATGATCTATTTCACATTGGATGAGTTGCGGTAGTTTGTATTTTTTTGAGGAATTCGTTCATTTTATCTTCATTGTCAAAATTATGTGTGTAGACTTGCTAATAGTATCCTCTTATCTCTTTTATGTCTGAAGAGTCTGTAGTGAAACACCTTGTTTCATTTCTTATATTGTCTCCTCTGTTTTTTCTTTGTCAATCTTGCTAGAGATTTTTAAATGTTATTGATCCTTACAAAGAACCTCTCCTTGCTTCATTGATTTTTCTGTTTTTTATGTTCAATTTCACTGAATTTTTGATCCTATCTTTATTACTTCTTTCCTTCTGTTTGCTTTGAATTTATTTTGTTCTTCTTTTTTAGGCTTCTTAAATGGGAACTTAGATTATTGATTTGAGATTTTCCTCTTTTTTAATGTATGTATTCGATACTATACATTTTTTTTCTCATTGCTGTTCTAGTTTTGTTCCACAAATTCTGATGTATTTTCATTTTAATTCAGCTCAAGGTAGTTTTTAAAAATTACACTTGCAACTTACCCATGGATTATTAATAAATGTGTTGTTTAGTTTTTGAGTGTCTGGAGATTTTCCTCATCTTTATTACTGATTTCTAGTTTGATTTCATTGTGGTCAGAGAACACACTCTATGATGTATGATTTCAATTATTCTAAATTTGTTGAAGTTTGTCTTATGCCCCAGTATGTGATCTATCTTGGTATATATTCAGGGGGTACTTGAAAATAATATTAGTTCTGCTGATTGAAGGCGGTGCTCTATAAATGTCAAATAGATACTCTTGGTTACTGCTGTTGTAGAGTTATCCCGTATCCTTACTGATCTTCCATCTAGTTATTTTATCACTGTTGAGAGAGGGGTTTTGAAGTCTTCAGCCATAATTGTGGACATTTGTCTATGTCTCCTTGAGTTTCATCAGTTTTTTTCTCACATATTTTGCATTTCAATAGTATGATGAATACATTTTTAGGATTGCTATATCTTCTTGGTGGATTAAATCTGTTATTATATAATAGCCCTCTCTGTCACTGGTAATTAAAAAAATTTTTTTTATTATACTCTTAAGTTTTGGGGTACATGTGCAGAACATGCAGGGTTGTTACATAGGCATATACGTGTTGTGGTGGTTTGCTGCATCCATGCCCCCGTTATCTACATTAGGCATTTCTCCTGTTACCCCTTCCCAATCCCCCCACCTCCTGTTATCCCTCCCCCATCCCCTGACAGGTGCTGGCATGTGTGTTCCCCTCCCTGCGTCCATGTGTTTTCACTATTCAACACCGACTTGTGAGTGAGAACATGTGATGTTTGGTTTTCTGTTCTTGTGTTACTTTGCTGAGAATGATGGTTTCCAGCTTCATCCAAGTCCCTGCAAAGGACATGAACTCATCCATTTTTATGGCTGCATAGTATTCCATGGTGTATATGTGCCACATTTTCTTTATCCAGTCTATCATTGATGGGCATTTGAGGTGGTTCCAAGTCTTTGCTATTGTAAACAGTTCCACGATAAATATATGGGTGCATGTGTCTTTATAATAGAATGATTTATAATCCTTTGGGTATATACCAGTAATGGGATTGCTGGGTCAAAGGGTATTTCTATTTCTAGATCCTTGAGGAATTGCCACACTGTCTTCAACAATGGTTGAACTAATTTACACTCCCACCAACAGTGTAAAAGAATTCCTATTTCTCCACATCCACTCCAGCATCTGTTGTTTCCTGACTTTTTAATGATACCCATTCTAACTGGTGTGAGATGGTATCTCAATGTGGTTTTGATCTGCATTTCTCTAATGACGAGTGATGATGAGCTTTTTTTCATATGTTTGTTAGCTTCATAAATGTCTTAAGAAGTGTCTGTTCATACCCTTCACCCATTTTTTGATGGGGTTGTTTTTTTCTTGTAAATTTGTTTAAGTTATTTGTAGATTGTGGATATTAGCCTTTTGTCAGATGGATAGATTGCAAAATTTTTTTCCCATTCTGTTGGTTGCCAGTTCACTCTAATGATTGTTTCTTTTGTTGTGTCATTGGTAATTTTCTTTATGCTGAAATCCACTTATATGAAATATATATAGCCACTTTTTCTTTTCATTAATGTTGTTTATATATGTCTTTCTCCATTCTTTTCCTTTCAACCTGCCTAAGTTGTTATATTTGAATATTTGAGGTGAGTTTCTTGTGGACAGCATAGAGTTGGGTAATGTTTATTTTGAATCCACTCTGCCAACCTCTGTCTTTTAATTGGAGCATTTACACCATTTGCATATAATTATTGATATGTTCATACTTAAATTTCCCATTTTATTTTTTGTTTGTATTTGTTTTCTCTGTTATTTATTTCTTTTTCCTGCCTTCTTGTGAGTTGCTTTAACATTTGATTCATGTATAGTGTTTTTGAGTATATCTCTTTGTATAGGTTTTTAGTGGTTGCATTAAACATTAAACATATATACATATTGTATCACATTTTACTGTTTTCATCAGTATCACATTAAACATATACACATAATTTATCACATTTTACTGTTTTCATCATTTTAGCAGTTCAAGTGAAGTGTGGAAAACTTACCTCCATTTAATTAATTCACTAAAATGAAAACCAGCTACCCCCAAACATTTTGTACTCCTCATGCAGCAGACCAACAGAAAAAGATATGAGTCATTTTTTTAACTGAGATAATTTATATTGATTGATTACCATGAAGATTTATGCTACTATACAATTGAAAATGATACAGAAAATAATATGTCTTAAACTTAGGGCATTCACTTGGATATGCCACGAACTTTCATATTAATTCCATAAATAGTAATAAATCCTAGTAAGCATTTTAGTCATAACACACAAAAAAGCAGAATAACTAAAACCTTTAACGGGTGAAGGATTCATTCATTCTACCAGGCATCAACACAGACCTACCAAAGTGATACCTAGATGAGGGAAATCTGAAATAGGTAGTAGAAAGTCAAGCTACTTATCTTCAGTGATAGCTTTGGAACAACCTATAGTAGTACGGACTGTATCTTGTTTTGACTACACTTTTGTGAAATCTTTCCAACTCTTAACTAGCCACCACCTTTGAGGGGATTCTGAGTTATGGGCCATATACTCCCCCTATTTGGGAGGGAATGAGACTGTTCATTTCAACAACAACACAGAGAGGCTCCATATGATAGGATGAGAGCTGGATACAATGGGGAACTGCAAGTGGGTCTGAGCAGCACAAGTCATGGACTGCATTGCACACGAGCCTCATGCACCTGCTTACTTCTCTTGACAATCGCCTTCTTTCTCCTTTCTCAAGGCATCCCCTGCCTCCTGGACCAAGTCACTACCACCGACAGCCTTACCCCTCTTGTGCGAGATGGAGTGTGCTGTTCAGCACAAGGAAGCACAAGTGTGTGTGGTCCACCACTCTCTTTGCCAAATTCCTCACGATGGATAGAATCCCAGTTTTTGACCCAGATCTGCATGAGCCATAGGCAGATTCATACACACAACACTCACAGTTAGCCAGGACTTACACAGATAAAGAAGAAAGTTAGAAAGAAATACACACTAGTTACCATAATATATAACTTACATTTACTTATTATATCTTCTCATTACAAATTGTTTGTAAATGTCTTTACTAAGAGAAAATAGATCACTCCTATATTGTCAAGATCTGTAACAACTGCAAATATTTTTGATTCATAACTTGAGACAATATTTGTATAATTTCCTATTTTTTGTAGGAAAACACACTTGTTCACTCAGTTATAAAGTCTTTGCCATCTGATATTGACTTTATTGCTAATATTATTATTAACTCACTTTCCATGACCTCATTTAGTTTTGATAAACTAGCATAAAAGGCTATACAGCCTTTTAGAGTTAAAAGTGTTGCAAAAGTCGTGCCTCTTTGTGAAAAATTATGAAGTAAAATAAGCCAAGTAAAATGAGCAAAGAAAGAACTCTAAACAGACTAAGCACAAAGCAAAATCTTGATTTTCCTTCATAACAGCAAACTTGCAGCAGGAATTCAGGGAGGGGAGTGGTGATAAGGGATACATGGGATTCAGAAATGAGACACTTGAGGTAGAAATTTCTGCCAAGTTCCTCACTGGAGGGGAGGAGAACACCTTCAGTTTCTGAGCAGAAGTCACTGGCCCCGTGAAAAGGAGACTCTGCCCTTGAGAAGTCTAACCAGTGCAGCCTTCATGTCCTTGTTCCGCAGGCTGTAAATAAAGGGGTTCAGCAGGGGAGTCACCACTGTGTACATGACAGCAGCCACTGTATCCTCCTCTACTGAGTTGGAGGATGAGGGGCACAGATAAGCCCTGATCACTGTCCCAAAGAACAGAGCAACGACAGCGAGGTGAGAGCCACAGGTAGAGAAGGCCTTGCGTCGTCCCTGGGCCGAGGGGACCCTGAGGAGGACTGAAACAATGCGGATATAAGAGACCAGGATGAACATAAAAGGGATTAAGATGACTGCTCCCCCTAGGAAGAGGAGCACAAGCTCATTGACCTGGATGTCAGAGCAGGACACCTTCATCAGCGGTCCCAAATCACAGAAGAAGTCAGGAATGATCTTCTCAGAGCAGAAGGAAAGCCGGAAGAGGAGGAAGGTGTGAGTCATGGCGACAAGACTCGTGAGGGTCCAGCAGGCAGTCACCAGGAGGGCACAGCGGCGGAGGCTCATGATCATCAGATAGTGGAGCGGGCGGCAGATGGCCACGTAGCGGTCATAGGCCATTGTAGCTAGGAGAAAGATGTCCATGTCCCCAAAAGTCAAGAAGAAGTAGAGCTGGGCGAAGCACCCTGCATAGGAAATGGACCTGTTCTGGGTCTGGATGTTCACCAGGGCCTTGGGCACAGTGGTGGAGGTGAAGAGGATGTCTGCACACGACAGGCTGGCGAGAAAGAAGTACATGGGGCTGTGGAGGTATGCATTGGTGCCAATGGCCAGGACGATGAGCAGGTTCCCAGCCACAGTGACCACATACATCCACAGAAACAGCAGGAAGAGGATGTGTGGCTGCTCTGGTTGGCCTGAGAGTCCCCAGAGGAGGAACTCAAAGATGCTAGTCTGATTTCCTGCTTCCATGCGCTTTCCATGAGCTCAGAGGTCAGAGGAAAAAAAAAATCTTGAGTGAGCCCCATTACAATTCCGTAAAAATATTTTACTTTAGATTGGTGTGCATGCTATTCTCTGAGTTTTATGGAAGAAGAAAGACAGTGTACTTTTATTGTCCATCTATTATGTGCACTGTAAATTTTTATTGAAATACACTACAAACACTATGCTAGAAAGTGTGGGAGATACAATGTAAAGTAATTAAAATGCATTTCTCATTTGTTTTTCTACACTCTTTTCTATCCCAAATTTCTTTCTTTAGTTGTACTTTAGCTATACTCTCAGAGGAGTTAAGATGCTTTCATTCATTCATTCTACTGACTCTGGACCTGGCATAGCGCTAGGTAAATAAGACAGTAATAGCCCTTAACCTCAGGATTTTTTTTTTGGGATGGAGTCTCACTCTGTCGCCCAGGCTGGAGTGCAGTGGCACAATCTTGGCTCACTGCAACCTCCGCCCCCCAGGTTCAAGCCATTCTCCTGCCTCAGCCTCCCACGTAGCTGGGATTATAGGCACGCATCATCACACCCAGCTAACATTTGTATTTTTAGTAGAGACAGGGTTTCACCATATTGGCCAGACTGGTCTCCATCTCCTGACCTCGTGATCTGCCTGCCTTGGCCTCGCAAAGTGCTGGGATTACAGGTGTGAGCCACCATGCCTGGCCCAGAATTTTTGATCTAATGGACTGGACATAACTGCCTCTATTAAAATCTTACAAGACTTGGATTCTGGGTTTCCCACCCATTCACCTGCTTTCAGACCACTCTCAGACCTCAAGACTGCACTGTTCTGATTCATCAAGCCCAAAACTCCGTATTCTCTGAAGATGCAATTTCATATGATCTATTCTTCCAGAAACCAATTCAACAACCAAACAACTATTTAATAAAGACCTACTATGTACGGATTACTTTTTGAGGTGTCAGTGAAACTACAAAGAAAAAGTCATATTCTCTAGTCTCCAGAATCTAAAAAACTGGTGGGTGTCCACACACCCACACCCACCCACCCACCCACCCACACACACACACACAATTTCTGATGCAAGCAGACTCAGGCAGAAGAGGTGGACTTTCTGGGTCATAGTTAGGACTTTACCAGATGGATGTGGACAGCACATGGAGGCAAACTCTTGAACTGAGGCCAGAAGATAGGAAGCCCTGGAGAGACCCAGAGATGGAGAGCAGGAGCTTGGAACATGAGATGGGGGGGAAAGAGATAGCAGGCCGAGATAAAATGGGAAAAGGTGTTGAGGGTCACATTTGGGAAAGTTCTGAATGGCAAGTAAGGAATTTGGAAACTTCTTTTTTTTTATTTTTGAGATGGAATCTTGCTTGTTACCCAGGCTGGAGTGGCAATGGTGCGATCTCGGTTCACTGTTGCCTCCCGGGTTCAAGCGATTCTCCTGCCTCAGCCTCCTGAGTAGCTGGGATTACAGGCATGTGCCACCACACCCGGCTAATTTTTGTATTTTTAGTAGAGACGGGGTTTCACCATGTTGGTCAGGCTGGTCTCGAACTCCTGACCTCAGGTGATCTGCCCACCTCAGCCTCCCAAAGTGCTGGGATTACAGGTGTAAGCCTCCACGCCCAGCCTGGAACCTTATTCTATATGGTATAAGGCGCCACTAAAACTATATGAGCAGCAGCCATGTCAGGGCTTGAACAGGTGCAATACATGAAAATCCCGTTCCCCTCCCATATGTGGAACCAACAGAGCATTAGACATGGAGTTATCATCAGAGACAAAAAAAATTACCTTTGTTACTAAAAAAGATTAGGTTGGATCTGTCTTAGCTGTGTTTGCTAAGTGATCCTTTTCATACTCTTCCAAAATTAAGTATATTTTCCTTTTCAGCGGGACAATCACAGGCCTCCTCCACAAAGGAAGAGCCTGCACCTATAGAAAGTAAAACTTGAAGAACAGAACAGGATGTGCCCTGAAAGAGATCAGATTCCTGAAGAGAAGGGAGAAGGTGAAGTCCAAAACTCAGCAATCAGGTAACTTGCTCCAGGGTAGAACCAGAGAAAACAGCCAGGGCTGTTCTGTTGGAAGAGGACTTCCTATGGATAGAAACAGCAGCAATAGGCCAGGGGCACTGGCTCACTTGAGGTCAGGAGTTTGAGAACAGCTTACATCATGGTGAAAACCCCGTCTCTACTAAAAATACAAAAATTAGCCAGGCTGATTTTTAGTAGATCTCTTGACCTCGTGATCTGTCCGTCTTAGCCTCCCAAAGTGTTGGGATTACAGGTGTGAGCCACCACACTTGGCATGGATTAGTTTTTAAAAAGCATATTATCAACAGTAAAATAAAAAAAAAATAAGGCCAGATGTCGTGGCTCACACCTGTAATCTCAGCACTTTGGGAGGCTGCGGTGGGTGGATCACCTGAGGTCGGGAGTTCAACAGCAGCCTGGCGAACGTGGTGAAACCCCATCTCTACTAAAAATACAAAAATTAGCCGGGTGTGGTGGCGGGCACCTGTCATCCCAGCTACTCAGGAGAATGAAGCAGGAGAATTGCTTGAACCCTGGAGGCAGAGGTTGGCAGTGAGCCGATATTGCCCCACTCATGCCAGCCTGGGTCCACAGAGTAAGACTGAAAAAAAAAAAGAGAGAAGGAAAGAAAGACAGGAAAGAAGGGAGGAAGGAAGATCAGCAACAGGGAGTAAATGGCCACTGTGTTTGGGTGACTTTTCTTTCCATCTCTGATTGGTCAAATTCCACACATTTCCACACAAATGCCACCTACTACTTAACATTTCACAGGTCATTCTATAAGAAAAAGGCTGTCCCTGCACCAAGCTTCTGCAATATGTTGCCTACACGTTTCTTTATTTTCATCCGCACTTGAACATTTTTACACCCTGTATTACTGACAGATTCTTTAACATGCTATGTCTTCCACACAGTAGCTGTAGTAGTGTCCTGAATACAGAAAAATTAAATAAACCTTAATTAAGTAAGTGATTAGACTTTCTATTTACTTTTCTACTTTCTTAGGGCTTACCTTCCTTTCCTGAATTTATTCTTCTAAAGGCTGAGAATTTTCAAACATGAGTTTGGGTCAATCTAATTCAGTTCAATTCTGCAAACATTTATCCACCTTCTCACCCTCTGTACACGCATCTTGACTGTCTTCACCCCGAGAAGAAGTGCATTCTGTATATTTTATCTGCGTAAACACCCTTGGGCTGAATGGCGTGAAGTGTTAACTGCTGACCAGTGGTGATGACTTTGAGGATTCTGTGAGAGAGAGAAGTTTTAAAACATAATTTTATCAAGTCACGGATGAAACTTTCAGAGGCTTTTGGTATCCTTTTCAACAAGTACATATCCGTGAAGAAAGAATAAAAAGGGTGCAAAGGGAACGACACTTAAAAAACGGTGCAGTAGAACCATTTATACTGAATTACGTACCCGGGACTAAACAGTGATGTCCTCGTGTCTCCACTAAGAACCATGCACAGTGACGAGGAGGGGGATATAAGCTCAGACATGTATACCTTCACTGAAACAGAGACTCAGACACATCCCACATTAAAAAACAAACACCTAGGCAATGAGTGGAAGATGACACCATGAATCAGTCCCATCAATGTGGGAAGTAAAGGCCAAAGTAGGTGAGTAGGGCAGGGAGTAAGGGGGAGTGCCAGAATCTACAAATCCTCAGCTGACATTCGTGCCTAGAAAGAGACGGCGTAACCCTGAGGGACAGTTGTTATGTACACATCTGAGGAAACGGGGCAAGAAGTAATGCTGAGCAAGAGTGAAGAGGAAAGGTAAGGCACTTGTACAGAGAAGCCTCATGCACTAAAGCAGCCGTCATCATTGCAGCAACAGAAGGAGTCCTCGAACGGAGAATCTGGGCAAGTTACCCTAATCTTGCTAAGTCTCTGGTACAGAGAAAAGGCAAATTGTTCAGATGTGAATTATAACTAATGACTCCATTGGTGGACCTATAGGGAGAAATACAAAAAAGGAACCCCTGAAAAGTCAAGCTTTTTATCAGAAGAGAACTCACTAGGAAATTATCTCTATTAAGAAAAATTCCAATACAATATGTCTTCAAGAATTTTCCTTTTTCTTTTTTTTTTGAGATGAAGTTTTGTTGTTGCCCAGGCTGGAGTGCACTGGCGTGATCTCAGCTCACTGCAATCTCCGCCTCCCAGGTTCTAAGCCATTCTCCTGCCTCAGCCTCCCAAATAGCTGGGATTACAGGCACCCACCACCATGCCTAGCTAATTTTTTATATTTTCAGTAGAGATGGGATTTCACCATGTTGGCCAGGCTGGTCTTGAACTCCTGACATCAGGTGACCCGCTCACTTTGGTCTCCCAAAGTGCTAGGATTACAGGCGTTAGCCACCGCACCCAGCCAAGAATTTTCAGTCATAAAACTAATTTTGTGAAAGAGTACTACAAAGAGGAAATAAGTACACTCAGAATATATGCCCGGACCACAAGAAGGTGTGAAAGAGGAACTGAGAGAAGTCTGGAAATAAATGGAAGCAAAAGTCACTTGCTTGATGAACACTAAGTTACAAAGACTTTTAAAAAGTGAACAATACAGAAATCCTATAAAGGACATAAAGGCTAGAAACCAGAAAAGCAAAAGAAACAAAAAGAAAAATGGGGTAAAAGAATCAGAAATTGGTATAGAAGACTGACCAAGAAGATTCAGTATATTATAAGCAGAATCCCAAAGAAAAAGCTTTGGAATGGAGATTTAAAATTAATTTCAATGAACTTCCCAGAAATAAAAGACTTTAGTCTACATATTGAAAAGGTATATATCTTGGAAAATTGATATAGAGTAGTAAATTCCAAAAAATACCTTAGTAAAATTGTTAGATCTTTAAAGTAAAGAATCCTTCAGGTAACCAGTTCCTCCTCCTCCACCAAAAAAGAAAAAAAATCAGGTTGGCATCAGTTTTGATAACAACATTCGATACCAGAAAATAATAAAAGAACACTTACACTATGGAATACTATGCAGCCATAAAAAGGATGAGTTCATGTCCTTTGCAGGGACATGGATAAAGCTGGAAACCATCATTCTCAGCAAACTGACACAAGAACAGAAAACCAAACACCGCATGTTCTCACTCATAAGTAGGTGTTGAACAATGAGAACACATGGACACGGGGAGGAGAACATTACACCCTGGGGCCTGTCGGGGGGGTGGGGGTTAGGGGAGGGAGAGCATTAGGAGAAATACCTAATGTAGATGACGGGGTGATGGATGCAGCAAACCACCATGGCACATGTATACCTGTGTAACCTGCACGTTCTGCACATATACCCCAGAACTTAAAGTATAATTAAAATGAAAACCAAAACTTACAAGAAACTCAGAAATATAAAGACGAGCCAGGAGTTTGATAGCAACCGATCTGTACTTTAAGTACAAGGGCTACAAGCAAAGCATTTTGAACATAAAGAAACTCAGGGATTATTGTTCCCATGATTCTTTCTGGGATTTCTACTGGAAGATGAGGTTCATATAATTCAGATGATGTTGGAATAACCTTAGCAAAAATGCAAGTGAAAAGCATTGAATATAGATTTACTGTAGAACTAAAGTAGGATCAGAATGTGGGGCTAAAGGTGGCAGGATAATACCGAAATGCAATATATGCTAATAATATGCAAATAACCAATAAATGGGAAAAGGAAGAAAGTAGGACATATAAGTCTATCTCTTAGGAACACTTAGGAGAAAAGGAATATCATGTTAAGCAAATAAGTCAAATAGAAGCTTAAGCTTGTTTAAGAGGATAAAGAATACTCTTGAAAAAAAGCGAATAAAGCTTACAAGTTAATTTTATTATTGCATATAGTAAGGAACAAAAGATACTATAGAAATAAGAGATTAAAAGTATTAAGATATTAGCATTATGAAAACTTCCTATGATCAGAAAGAGAATGCCAGATCACATACTAAAAAACATAAAGCCATATGGCACATGGAGGCCTAACACGTCAGTTATGTTAATTAATGTAAATGAGCTTAATGAACCTTTTAAAAGAAAAACGCTTTAAATTGACTCTCAAAGCAAAACCCAACTCTATTCTGTATATAAGAGACATTGCTAAAATAAAGTAATTCAGAATGATTGAAAAGGAAGTGATAGGCAAAGGCACAGAAGGCTAATGTGACCAAAGGCGCATGATCTTTCTACCAAAAAAACAGAACTCAGGCCAAAAACCACTAAACAATATGCAGGCTACTTTATAAAAATAACACAGTCACAATAAAATTTTTAAAAATCTGTACTATCTGGGTACCACATAAAACAGAAATTTTCTTAAAGTAGAAACTATAAAAGACACACGAAGAAACAGAAACGCATTAATAAAAACAGAAAGAAGCTTTTTGTCAGGCAAGGCAGATCAAGTGATTGATTAAAAAGGAGGGATAGAAAATATCAAACAAGGCTGGGCAGGGTGGCTCATGCCTGTCATCCCAGCACTTTGGGAGGCCACGGTGGGTGGATCACAAGGTCAGGAGTTCGAGACGACCAGCCTGGCCAATATGGTAAAACCCCGTCTCTACTAAAAATACAAAAATTAGCCAGGTGTGGTGGTGCATGCCTGTAATTCCAGCTACTTGGGAGGCTGAGGCAGGAGAATCACTTGAACCCAGGAGGTGGAGGTTGCAGTGAGCCAAGATCGTGCCACTGCACTCCAGCCTGGGTGACAGGGCAAGACTCCATCTCAGAAAAAAAACAAAAAACAAACAAACCCAAAATAATATGTGTGTGATTATATGTGTGTATGTGTGTATATCACTATGTTTTGATAATGGTAATGAATACATTTTACTTTCGAGTTCTTATAGAAGATTTCTTTAAAGACAGTATATAGGACCCCAGACAAAAACCTCAAATGAAGTCCAAAAAGTAGCAATAATTCAACTAATCATCTCTGACAAAAATGCAATAAAAATTACAGAAATAGAAATTAATAACAAAACCAAAAAATAAAAAGGGCCTTTCAACCTGGAAAAACTGTTGAAATATCTTTTTTAAATACCTCTTGGGTCCAAAGGGAGATATAAAGATCCAAATTCCAGAATTTTTAGAAAACAGTAGCAATAATAATAAAACCACATATCAGAATCTATAGAATATTGTTAACACCATAATCAAAAAAATTCACTGCCTTAAATACTTATATGAATGACAATAAAGAATAAAACATGAATTAAGCATCTAACAAAAATCAATTGAAAGGAAGAAGAAAAGATATTTAAAGCAAAAATTGAGTTAGAAATCATAACACAAAGTTTAAAAAAAACAGTTCTTTAGTCTTTTCAATAAATAGTTTGGGGACTACTGCAAAAGAATGCATTGGAACTCATACCCCAGATAATATAGAAAATTAACTCAAAATGGATTAAAGACCTATATAAGAGCTAAAATTATAAAAGTCATGAAAGGAAATGTAGGCATAAATTGTCAGACATAACACCAAAAGCACACAACGAAAGAAAAAAGCAGACAAACTGCACATCAAAATATGAAAAGTTTGTGCTTCAAAGGACACTCTTAAGAAAGTGAAGACTGCTTATGGAATAGCTCACTTCTCACATAACAGAAAATTTTATTTCTCCTATTCCATAAGTAGATAAGGGATTTTTATCTAGAATATAGAAAAAAATTACAACTCAGTGATGAAAAAGACAACTAACAATGACATGTTTTAGGATGGGAATCAGTTCAGATGTGAGTTTTTTCAAGCAACCTTGCTGAAACCATATAATAGGGTGCATTTTTCTTTGAGAGGGTCTATGTGATCATTTTCTAGAAAGCAGAGGTATCTGTACTTACCTTTTTATATGAAGAAAATAGTGTCCTTGTGGTTTTAAAGACAAATGTGAAATAAAATTGTTTCACCTGAAACCACACACACACAATGAGATAGCACTTCATACCCGCTAGGATGGCTGGAGTAAGTGGGGTAATAACAAGCATTATCAAGGATGTACAGAAACGGAGACCCTCATACACTGCTGGTGAGAATGCAAAAGGGTGCACCTCCCTGGAAAACAGTTTGGTCGTTACTCAAAAGGTTAAACAGAGATTACTGATTGACCCAGCAATTCCGCCCCTGGGTATGTACAAGAGAAATGAAAATAAACATCCACACAAACATTTTATACATATGTTCACAGCCGCATTATTCATAACAGACAAAAACTAAAACAACCCAAATGCCCATCAACTGGCAAATGGATGAATAAAATGTGAAATGTGGCATATCTCTAGAGTGGAATAATAGGGCAACAAAAAGGAATGGCGTACTGATTCATGCTTCCACACAGATGAGCCTGGAGAATACGATGCTCAGGGAAAGAAGCCAGTCACGGAGGACCGCATAGTGTATGATTCTGTTTATCATACAATATTATACAACATTATACCTGCTTCATAAAATACTTTGGAAAATTTTTCTTCTGTTTCCAGAGTCGGAATAAAAAAAGATTTCCATTTAGATGCCTAACCAAATCTCCTGTGACACTGAGTGATCCTGGCACTTATTCTATGATTCTATTTATATGAAATACCCAGATTGGTGAATCCGGAGAGACAGAAAGGAGATTAGTGTCTGCCAGGGACTGGGAGAGATGGGCAAATGTGGGTCATGGCTACGGAGTTGTGGGGGTTTCTTTCTGGAGTGATGAAAATGTTCTAAATTTGATTATAATGATTGTTGCACAACTCAGAATATACTAAAGTCACTGAACTCTACATTGTGAATGGGTGAATTGTATGGTATGTGAACTGTTTTTAACAGCCTTGAGAGGCTGTTAAATTTTTTAAAAACAGTCCTTTGAAAAAGTCAATAAAGGAGATAAACCATTTGCTAACTTAATTAAGAGCAGGGTTGCGGGGGCGAGGGAGAGAGAACACAAATAGACAAAGAAAGAAATAAAAAGGAACATACATACTGAATTTTTTTTTTAAATGAAAAGCCTGCTTTGCATATGTCTGGAAGAACAAATATATAACCCTAGATGAACTGAATGACGTTTGGAAAATGCAATGTACCAAAAGTAACCCTGGAAGGGATGAAAAGTCTAAGCCAATCATATTCCACAAAGAAAAAAATGTATTAATCATTTTTCTCGTTAATACTGTGATAGAAACTACCCTCAAATCCCAGTGGCTTAAAAAAGCAAAGGTTTATTTGCTCACTTATGTTGCATGTCAGCTTCAAGTTGTGTGTACTTTTGGTCAGCACTGCTTCATGTGCTCCGTCTTGGGACATTTCTTCGTCTTTCTGTATTTAACCATCCTTGCATTCCTGGGATATGCCATTTTAGGATATGCCAATCTTAGAGAAAAGGAGAAAAAAGAAGAGAGCTTACAGAAACCCACAATGGCTCTTAAAGTTTTTGCTTGGAACTGGCACACATCATGTCCAGGCAAAGAATGGGAATGTGTAATCCTTTTTCAGAGAAAGCAGAAAGCATCTGACAGCAAAAATACAGTCTAGTGTATCTGTCAAGGAGCTACTCCCTAAAGAGGTGCCAGGACCATTTAGTGTCACAGGAGATTTTCCTAGATGTTTAAATGGAAATCTCTTTTTCTATTCCTACTCTAGAAACAGAAGAAAAATCTTCCAAAATATTTTTATAAAGCAGGTATAATATTGATAAGTATTGTACAAAATTAAAACTACAGAAGAATCTCACTTGTGAGTATTCATGCAAAACTCAAAACATAAGCAGAAGCTAACAAAACATTAGAAGAACACTACATCTAGGCTGGGCACAGTGGCTCACACCTGTAATCCCAGCACTTTGGGAGGCTGAGGGAGGCAGATTACCTGAGGTCAGGCCTGGCCAACATGGTGAAACCCTTTCTCTACTAAAGATACAAAAATGAGCTGGGCGTGGTGGTGGGCACCTGTAATCCCAGCTACTCAGGAGGCTGAGGCAGGAGAATCGCTTGAACCCCGGAGGCAGAGGTTGCAGTGAGCCAAGATGGCACCGCTGGACTCCAACCTGGGTGACACAGCTAGACTCTGTCTCAAAAAAACAACAACAACAACAACAAAAAACACTACAGTTTCATTATATGGGATTGATTTCAGGAATGCAGGCAGGCTGGTTAAATACAGGAAAAGCAATATTATCACCCATGAAAATGCTGAAAATCTATTGTTATAGACTAAAAATCTACAAGAAGAACAAAAACAACTACTTGCACTCCTTGAATACAAGTTCCCTTCCCTCTAACATCCGCCTCCTGGCAAGCCCATCCCAGCCTCAGCAGGGAGGCTTTGGCAGGAACACCCTGTGCTCAGTTTTACTGTACAGGGAATGCTCCTTTCCCTAGGGTGGAGGAGGGTCTTGTTCCGAGACTGCACTCTTGGGTCTGGCAGAGTCAGGCGTCCATCCCAGTGCCTGAGTCCTGAGTCCAGTGGAGAGGACGTGGTCTTCAGAGATCACTGGCATCCTGGTGTTTCTGTCCAGCCCATGGGACCCAGGCTTCCTCTGCCAGCTGTTGACACAGTTCCTCATCCCCGTTCCCCTCTCTCTGCTCCTATCTGTTGCTGGCTGTGTGTAGAGACAGCCCATTCCAGGCAGCTCTTCTCTCCCTGGCACTGTGTCTAGATGAACCTGACCTGAGACTCTGAGCTTCCGCGATGTCCCCACCAGTGGTGGGAGTCTTTTTCTTGTGACAACTTACCTGTGTATTCTCTTACCTATAATCCTGTTTCTCCCTTTTGTTAAAAGAATCAGCATTAGAATTAGAGGAGCTATGGAAGGCCACCTGGTTCATCTTTTCTGTCAATTCAAGAATCCTCTCACCAGCATCCTGGAGAGGTGTTTTACCTGCTTAGGGATCTACACCCATTGGGAGCTCCCCCTCGGCGAGCAACCCACTCCACTTCATTTTTTTTTCTTTTTTTTGAGATGAAGTCTCACTCTGTCACCCAGGCTGGAGTGCAGCAGCGCAATCTCAGCTCACTGCAACCTCTGCTTCCTTGGGTTCAAGTGTTTCTTCTGCCTCAGCCTCCTGAGTAGCTGGGATTACAGATGTGTGCCACCATACCCGGCTAGTTTTTTGTATTTTTAGTAGAGTCAGGGTTTCACCATGTTGGCCAGGCTAGTCTCGAACTCCTAACCTGAAGTGATCCACCCACCTTGGCCTCCCAAAGTGCTGGGATTACAGGTGTGAGCTACCACGCCTGGCCTACCCACTCCACTTCTGTTTTACCCTGTGACACTGGAAGTCTGGGCACTTTTTAATACTATCAGGATGTGTTTTAAAAACACTTTTCAGTTAATATTTTACTTGTGTAAAATATATTATTATTTATACACATTTATAATTATAATGGATTTACCTGTGCTAAGCTGTGTAAGTAGCTGGGATTAGAGGCGTGCGCCATCACATCCGGCTAATTTTTTGTATTTTTAGTAGAGACAGGGTTTCACCATGTTATCTAGGTTGGTCTCAAACTCCTGGATTTAAGCCATCCACCCGCCTCGGCCTCCCAAAGTGCTGGGATTATAGCTGTGAGCCAGCACTCCCAGCCTCAGCCTACATCTCTAAAAAAACCCTCTTCCACTTGCCCTGAATAGTTCTTTCAGACCAATGATGATTTATTATTATTTACTATTAATGATGATTTTTTATTATTATTTATTACTGGGCCATATTCAAAATTTTCCAGTTTCCCTAAAACTACCATTTTTGGCTGGTTTGTTAAAATGGGAATCCAGTCCAGAACCTTGCATTGTGTCTAGGAGCCCTGACCCAAGAATGTCTTACATTCCCTCAAGAGTCACTGGAGAGAGACCTTGCTATCATCCCGTGCTAAATGAGCACATTGAGGCTTAAGAGGTTGAGTGAGTTATCTCAAAGGCATACCCTGAGAAGCAGCAGAATCTGGGTCTGATGGTTACTCTTTTGATTCCAAACGTCATGCACTGGGTGGTGTGCTCTGGAAAGAAGAGTGGCCATGCACAGCTTATATTTGGACCCCAATAGCTTCCTTCTGGCCAGCTGATGTCCAACAGATCTGGGTGTCTCCTGCTGATGATCCAACAGGTCCTATCCTGGGTCTCCTGAGCTCTTTCCATCTGTGCCAGCCTCACTCTGGTGGTCACCCAGGTTTGCCCATATCCTCACCATCATTAATCAGATGCTGTGTCTGCTCTCTTAGTCCTTCCTCCCAAAAGTACAAGGGTCAAGATTTCATTTGGTGACTCCATCTACTGCCTTGGGAATCTCTTGTCTTTGGTTGAAAAGACTCTTAGACTTATATAGTCCTTCCTCTCCAAAAGTGCAAGTGTTAAGATTTCATTACATTTTTGTTATCAAATAATTAGGTCTTTTTTTTTTTTTTTGAGACGGAGTCTTGTGTCACTCAGGCTGGAGTGCAGTGGTGCGATCTCTGCTCACTGCCACCTCTGCTACCCGGGTTCAAGTGATTCTCCTGCCTCAGCCTCCTGAGTAGCTGGGATTACAGGCATGCGCCACCATGCTGGGCTAATTTTTATATTTTTTAGTAGAGACAGGGTTTCAGCATCTTGGCCAGGCTGGTCTCAAACTGCTGACCTCGTGATCCACCCGTCTTGGCCTCCCAAAGCGCTGGCATTACAGGCGTGAGCTAGCGCGCCGGGTCTAGTTAGGTCTTTATTCCCTACTTGACTTTGACTCTTGGAGATGGAGAGCATGTCTTACGTACTCTCATATTCTCTCAGCACCATTTGCCGTGTTGAACAGAGGCATGCTCGGAATCTGTGTCCCAGCCCTGCTGTGAGGCTTACCTTCCTGCCTGTGTCCATGTCAGCCACCATCACAGTGACTGGTTGCCGTTTCTGTCCTCTACATCATTGGAAATAAACATTAAAAACTGCCTGAGAACTCAGAGGCTGTCCCCTCTGTGGCGCAATGAACACGGCCAGGTTTCCCTTCCTCTGGGGCAGCAGAACTTTGCTACACCCCAAATGCAGCAGAATGGGAGATGGGAGATGTCTGTTCATTTACCCCAAGACCTCTGGAGTAATCCTAGGTTCTCCAGCCCTGGGCTACAGGGGACTTGCCCTATTTATTTATTTCCCAGGTAGCCTCTGTGTCTCCCTGGGGTGTCCTTTGGGAAACTGGGGCTTTGTAATTTCCCATAGCCTATGCGTCCCCTCAGGAGCAGTGTCATGGAAGGGGGAAGAATGTGGCCCAGCAGTGCTGGGATTTCCTCCATGAGAAATTATCTACCTATTTGTTGGGCGGAACTAGAGAGCTAGCCAATCTGTAAAAAAAAAAGTCCTTTGATATTTGCAATGACGCTCGTTTAATGAAGTCACAAAAGGCTTCTGCTAAAGTTAAGATTCTTGCCTGGAGGGAATCATCTCTTGAGACCGTAGAGGAAGTGTGAAGTCATGGTCATTCTCATTTCAGTGTGGGTTTTTCTTGGAGTCTTTATGAGAAGGTTGTTCTAAACTTGGTCAGGAAAGGGGGAGATACTAAGAGAAAGACACAGAGGTCTGCAAGCCTCCAGGCAGTAGACGTTTGGGAACAAGGGGCAGCAGAAGTTAGCAAACCATGGGCTCTGGACATGCCCCCGGCTCCACCCAGAGATCCCCAGTGAGCAGGAACTGCAGGGTGCCCAGCCATTGCCTTCGCCCAGAGTGGGGATCCAGCACTGGTCGTCTGGGTGCAGCTGCTGCAACTGCGATTGGAGCTCAGATCCAGAACTGCGCCCATCCCACCAGCAGTCCTGTGGCCACTAACTTTATCGCTCCTCCCCAAGAAAAGCACTGGAAAAGAAAAGCTAAACTTCAGAATATATATAGAGTTGTCTTAGAATTGCTAACCTGACCGGACACGGTGGCTCACGCTTGTAATCTCAGCACTTTGAGAGGCTGAGGCAGGTGGATTACAAGGTCGGCAGTTTGAGACCAGCCTGACCAACATGGTGAAACCCCGTCTCTACTAAAAATACAAAAATTAGCCGAGCGTGGTGGCAGGCGTCTGTAATCCCAGCTACTCAGGAGGCTGAGGCAGGAGAATCGCTTGAACCCGGGAGGCAGAGGTTGCAGTGAGCCTAGATTGTGCCACTGCACTCTAGCCTGGGTGGCAGAGTGAGACTGTCTAAAAAAAAAATTGCTAACCCATACCACTGTGAAAAACTAACTAGTGTATATCTATTTACAGTTCATTTTGTTTTTAGCACAAAAGGTATATATTCAAAATACCGTGTTAAAAAATTACTTAGGGGCCGGGCATGGTGGCTCATGCCTGTCATCCCAGCACTTTGGGAAGCTGAGGTAGGTGGGTCACCTGAGGTTGGGAGTTCAAGACCAGCCTGACCAACATGGAGAAACCATGTCTCTACTAAAAATACACAATTAGCTGGGCTTGGTGACTCATGCCTGTAATCCCAGCTACTTGGGAGCCTGAAGCAGGAGAATCACTTGAACCTGGGAGGCGGAGTTTGCGGTGTGCTGAGATCGTGCCATTGCACTTTGGCCTGGGCAACAAGAGCAAAACTCCATCTCAAAAAATAAATAAATAAAAGAAAGTGAAAGGCATGCAACTCTTTCTTTCACTTCAACTCTTAGAGGCCATTGTATGGTTACTGATTGACCTAATTGCAATATTGTTGTGTCTCAGGGAATAGAGGGAACCAAGGAGAGGGGGAGAGGTAGTGGAATGACTGGTTGCTGGGACAGTCAGAACACACACATTTATCAGTTACGTTCACCATCTTACATGGGTGCAGTTTGTGGAGCCTAAAACCAATTGCAATGGTAACATCTAAGATAAGTGATCACCAATCACCATAACAGATATAACAATAATGAAAACGTTTTAAATATTGAGAGAATTAACACAATTTGACACAGAGACCCGAAGTGAGCACATGTTGTCGGGAAAATGGTGCCAATAGACTTGCTCAAGGCAGGGTGACCAGAAACCTTCAATTTGTAAAAAGTGAAGTATCTTCAAAGTACAATAAAGCGAAGTAAAATAAAATGAGGCATACCTCCTCCGAGCTGCTCCGGGTCGCAGGTCTGCGGCATCTCCGGCCCTGCGTGCCTCCAGCTCCGTGTAGTAAAGGAGAAAGTGGAATATTTCCTGAAGTGGAAGGGATTTACAGATGCTGACAATACTTGGGAACCCGAAGAAAATTTAGATTGTCCGGAGTTGATTGAAGCATTTCTTAATTCTCAAAAAGCTGGCAAAGAAAAAGATAGTACAAAAAGAAAATCTCTATCTGACAGTGAATCTGATGACAGCAAATCAAAGAAGAAAAGAGACGCTGCTGACAAACCAAGAGGATTTGCCAGAGGTCTTGATCCTGAAAGAATAATTGGTGCCACAGACAGCAGTGGTGAACGGATGTTTCTCATGAAATGGAAAGATTCAGATGAGGTAGACTTGGTGCTGGTGAAAGAGGCAAATATGAAGGGTCCTCAAATTGTAATTGCTTTTTATGAAGAAAGACTAACTTGGCATTCTTGTCCAGAAGATGAAGCTCAATAATTGTTCATATATATATATATATATAAAATTTGGGTCTTGTTTTTGGTTTACGAGTGTGACGAAATAACTACATCCAATGAAAATCAAGTTTGATATGTTCGTTTTGAAAGTAGTGTTGGAAGAGTTATTGGGGCTTTTTTTGCATCCATAGCACTGATTACTTTGAACAAATCAATAAAAGCTTTCTGTAGTTGCTTCCTTGATCAGAAAAAAAAAAATGAGGCATACCTGTCTCTGAAACATTTTTATGGCATTATTCCATCCCTCAGGCTGGAAAAGCAGGGGCCATGAGGGATCCTCCAAGCAGCAACTTCCCCTCAAGATGGGAAAAGAAGAGTAGGAGGACCTTCAGGAGCTCTCTCCACTTTGGACACCTTTCCCCACTGAGGACCTCCGCAGGCTTTGCCATGCTGACTCCGCCGGACGGAGCTGAGCAGACCCCAAGCAATGGCACCCCCATCTCTGGAGACAAAGTAGGAACTGCTGCCACCTGCCAATATCCCTGATGAACACAGACACAGAAACTCCGACAAAATACTAGTGAACCCAATTTAACTGCACATACGCCATGATTGAGTGGGATGTATCCCTGGGATACAAGAATGATCAACATATGCAAATCAATCAGTGTGATACACCACATTAACAGAACAAAATAACAATGTGTTAATAGAATGAATTTTAAAACGAAAGAAAGAAATGATCACAGAGACACAAGTGTCTCAACAGAAGTGGAAAAAAACATTCAACAAAATTCAACATTCTTTTTTGACAGAAACTCTCAAAAGATAGGTATAGAGGATGCAGAGCAAGATGGCTCAACAGAAACCTACACTGATCATCCTCCCTGCAAGAACACCAGCTTTACAACTATCTACATACAAAAAGCACCTTCATAAGATCCAAAAATCCAATAAGCCATCACAGCACCTGGTTTTAACTTCATATTGCTGAAAGAGGCACTGAAGAGGGCAGGAAAGACAGTCTGGAATTGCAGATACCACCCTTCTCCCATCCCCCAGCAGTAGCCACATGGTGTAGAGAGAGAATCTGTGTGCTTCGGGGAGAGAGAATGCAGTGACTGTGTGACTTTGTCTTGAAACTCAGTGCTGCCAACACTGGGTAAAACTCAACTAATGCCCATGAAGGAGGATTTAGACAAGTCCTAGCCAGAGGAAAATTGCCCATCCCAGCAGCTGAGTCAGAGCCCAAGTTTCAGCAAGCCTCAACACCACAGGCTAAAGTACTCTGGGGTCCTAAATAAACTGGAAAGGCAGTTTAGGCCACAAGGACTGAAACTCCTAGGTGAGTTCAAGTGCTGTGCTGGGCTGGGCTCAGAGCTAGTGGACCTGGCAGGGCAGGCACCTGACCTAGTGAGACACCAGGAGTGCTTGTGCCACCCCTCACCAGCTCTAGGCAGCATAGCTTTCAGCTTTGAAAGAGGCCCTTTCCTTCTGCTCGAGGAGAGGAGAGTGCAAAGTAAAGAGGAATTACAACTTGCATACCAGCTCAGCCATAGTAGGGTAGGGCACTGGGCAGTTGTGAGGCCCTCATTTCAGGCCCAAATTCCCAGACATTTCTGGACACACCCTGGACCAGAAGGGAACCTGCTACCTTGAGGGGAATAACTCAGTCCTATCACCTGCTGACTAAAGAGCCCATGGGCCCTGAATAACCAGCAGCGGTACCCAGGTAGTACACACCATCAGCCTTGGGTGAGACTCTGAGATGTTCTAGCTTCAGGTTAGACCCAGCACACTCACAGCTGCAGTGTCTGTTAAGAGAGACTCCTCCTGGTTAAGAAAAGCAGAGGGAAGAGGAAAGGGGACTTCGTCTTGCCGCTTAGGCACTGCTCAGCCACAGTGGGGTAGTGTCCTTGGTTCCAGGTCTTGGCTCCTGGGTGGCATTTCTGGGCATACCCTGGACCCAAGGGGAGCCAACTGCCCTGAAGGGTGAGTCCCAGGGCTGGCAGCATTCACTAAAATGCTGAAGAATTCCTGGGCCTTAAGTGGACACTAGCAGTAGCCTGGTGACATAGTTTGGAAATTGATCCCTGCCCGAATCTCATGTTGAATTGGAATCTCCAGTGTTGGTGATGGGGCTTGGCGGGGATTAGGGCTGCTTGGGTCATGAAGGCAGATTCCTCATGGTTTGGTGCAGCCCTCGTGATAATGAGCGAGTTCTTGCAAGACCTAGTTGTTTAAGTGTGCAGCACCTCCCACAACTCTCTCCGTCCCACTTTTGCCACGTGAAGTGTCTGCACACAACGCCATGAGGAAAAGTTCCCTGAGGCCTGCTCAGACGCAGACGCTGATGTACAGCCTGCAGAACTGTAAGCCAACTAAAACTCTTTTCTTATAAATTACCCAGTCTTGGGTATTTCTTTATATTGATGCAAGAGTAGCATAACTTGGAAAATTGGTATCGAGAACTGGGGAAATGCTGTAAAGATACCTGAAAATGTGGAAGTGATTTTAGAACTGGGTAATGAGCAGAGGTTGGAAGGGTTTGAGGGGCTCACAAGATGACAGAAAAATGTGGGAAAGTTCTGAACTTCTTAAAGTCTGGCTAAATCCTTGTGACCAAAATACTGACGGTCATATGAACAGAGTCCAGGCTGATGAGGGTTCAGATGTAAATGAGGAACTTACTAGAAACTGGAGCAAAGGTCACCCAACTTATGCCTTAGCAAACAGCTTGGCTGCATTGTGTTCTTGGCTTAGGAATCTGTGGAAGGTCAGACTTGAGAATCATGACATAAGATATTTGGCAGAAGAAATTTGTTTTTTTTTTTTTTTCAGACAGAGTTTCACTCTGTCACCCAGGCTGGAGTGCAGTGGCATGATCTTGGCTCACTGCAGAAGAAATTTCTAAGCAGCAAAACGTTTGAGAAGTTGCCTGGCAGCATCTAACAGCTGACACTCAGTTGCAGGAGCAAAGAAATAACTTAAGGCTGGAATTTATATTTAAACAGGAAGAAGAATGTGAAAGTTCAAAAAATGTGGAGCCTGGCTATGTGGCAATGAAAGAAAGAGCTTTTTATGGAGAGGAATTCCAGCAGGCTGTAGAGCAACCGCTTCCTAGAGATACTTGCATAACTAGAGGGGTGGCAAGTGCTACTATTGAAGACAATGTGAAAAAATCCTTGAAAGCATTTCAGAGACCTTCATGGCAGCTCTTCCCATCATGGGTCCAGAGGCCTAGGAGGGAAGAATGGTTTCTTGGGCCAGGCCCAGGGTTCTGCTGCCCTGTGTAGCCTTGGGACACTGCTTCTCACATCCCAGCCACTCCAGCTCCAGCTGTGGCTCAAAGAAGCCCAGCTACAGCTCAGGTTGTCACTCTGGAGAATGTAAGCCATAAGTCTTGGTGGCTTTCATGTGGTGTTGAGCTTGCAGGAGCACAGCAAGAGTGAAGGAGCCTTGCCAGCCTTCACCTAGATTCCAGAGGATGCATGGGAAAGCCAGGGTACCCAGGCAGAAGTCTGTTGCAGAGGCAGAGCCCTCACAGAGAACCTCTATTAGGATAGTGAGGAGAGAAAATGGGGGATCAGAGGACCCATACAAAGTCCCCAATGGGTCACAGCTTAATGGAGCTGTGGAAAAAGGCTGCCACCATGCAGACCCTAGAATGGGAGATCCACTGGCAGCTTGCACCCTACACCTGGAAAAGCCACAGGTATTCAACTCCAGGCCATGAGAGAAGCCACAGGAGTGGAACCCTGCAAAGCCACAGTGGTAGAGCAGCCCAAGGCCTTGGGAGGCCATTCCTCATATCATCAGTGTGCCCAGGATGTGGGACATGGATTCAAAGACTATTTTGGAGCTTTAAGAATTAATGACTGCCCTGCTGGGTTTCAAACTTGAATGGGGCCTATCGCTCCTTTCTTTTGGCCTATTTCTCCTTTTGCAGTGAGAATGTTTAACTAATGCCTATACCCCCATTTTATCTTGGAAGTATATAACTTGTTTTTGATTTTATAAATTCGTAGGTGGAAGGGACTTGCCTTGTCTTGGGTAAGATATTGGACTTTTGGAACAAGTTAAGACTTTGGGGGACTGTTGAGAAAGCATGATTATATTTTGCAATGTGAGAAGTACATGACATTCGTGGGGGGCCAGAAGTGGTATGATGTAGTTTGGACATTTGTTCCTGCCCAAATCACATGTTGAATTATAACTTCCAATGTTGGAGATGGGGCCTGGTGGGAGGTGTTTGGGTCATGGGGACAGATTCTTTCTTGCGATAATAAATGAGTTCTTGCAAAATATGGTTAAGAGTGAGGCATCTCCCTTCCCCAGCTATCTCTCTCTTGCTCCCATTCTCACCATGTAAAGTGCCTGCAAACTTCCATTATGAGTAAAAGCTACCTGAGGCCTCCCCAGAAGCAGATGCCAGTGTTATGCTGTGGAACCAGGAGCCAATGAAACCTCTTTTCTTATAAATTACCCAGTCTCAGGTATTTGTTTATAGAAATGCAAGAACAGCCCAATATACCCATCAGTATTCCTTATGTGGTGGGTACTGGACATGGGAAGAGACTCCTCTGCCTGAGGAAAGGTGAGGGAAGAGCGGGAAGGCCTTTGTCTTGTGGTTTGGGTGTCATCTCAGATGCAGTAAATTGAGCACCAAGTAGATTTCTAAGGTTTCCAACTCCAGGCCCTGGCTCCCAGATGGCATCTCTGGACTCACCCAGGGCCCAGGTAACTTGGCGGTCCAATGGGAAGAAGACAAGCCTGGTTGTCTTCACCACCTGCTGACTGTAGAGCCCCAGGGCCTTGAGCCGACATACGTGGTAGCCAGGGAGTGGTAATGGCGGGCCTTGGGCAATACCCAGTGCTGTGCTGGCTTCAGGTCTGACCCAGCACAGCTCTAGTGGTAGTGGCCACAGGAGTACTTGTGTTACTCCTCCCCCAGGAAGCTCAGGAAGCTCAGCACACAGAGAGAGAGACTCCATTTGTTTGGGAGAAAGTAAAGGAAGAGAACAAGAGTTTCTGCCCGGTACTTCAGATAATCCTTCTGGACCTTATCCAAGACCATCAAGGAGGTAGGTACCTCTACAAGTTGGCAAAAATCACAGCATTACTGATCTTGGGGTGCACCCTAATGCAGATATGGCTGTAGTGACAAAAAATGTAGATCACAACACCAAGCCCCTTTAAATACCTGGAAAGTATTTCCAAGAAGGACAGGTACAAACAAGTCCAGACTGGCAAGACTGTAATAAATAACCCTTCAATCCTCAGCCACTGAAAAACATCAACAAGCATCAAGGCAATCCAGGGAAACATGACCTCACCAAATGAACTAAGTAAGGCACCAGGGACCAATCCTAGAGAAAAGGAGATATGTGAACTTTCAGAGAGAGAATTCAAAATAGTTGTTTTGAGGAAACTCAAATAAATCCAAGGTAACACTGTGAAGAAACTCAGAATACCATCAGATAAATTTAACAAAGAGATTTGAATAGATAAAAAGAATCAAGTAGAAATTCTGAAGCTGAAAAATGCAATTGTCATGCAAAAAATACATCAGAGTCTCTTAATAGCAAAAATGATCAAGCCTGAGAAAGAATTAGGAAGCTGGAAGACTGTATTTTCAAATATGCTGTCAAAGGAGACAAAAAAGAATTAAGCATACCTACAGGATCTTCTGGCTGCAGACTTTTCAGTGGACAAAAAGGCAGGAGAGAGGAACATGACATATTTAAAGAGCTGAAGGAAAAAAACCTTCACCCTAGAATAGCATATCTGGTAAAAATATCCTTCAAATAATGAGAAGTAAAAATCTTCCCAGAGAAATAACAGCTGGCTGAGGGATTTTACTAACACTAGACCTGTTCTACAAGAAATCCTAAAGGGTGGTCTCCAATCTGAAAGAAAAAGATGTTAGTGAGCAAATCAGCTGAAGGCACAAAACTCACTGCTAATGATAAGTACACAGAATATTAATTGTGGTGTATAAACTATTCTTAATTAGAAAGAGTAAAAGATGAACCAAGCAAAAATAGTAACTACAACTTTTTAAGACACAGACAGTACAATAATATTGAAATAGAAACATCAAAAAATTAGAAAGTGAGGTGGAGGGATAAAGTTAAAGCGTAGTTTTTATTCATTTTCTTTTTATTTATGCAATCATGTTAAGTTGTCATTAGTTTAAAATAATAGATTATAACACATTATTTGCAAGCCTCATGATAACCTCAAATCCAAAAACATACAATGGATACGCAAAAAATAAAAAGCAAGAAATTAAAACATACTACCAGAGGAAATCACCTTCGCTTAAAAAGAAAAAAGAAGGAAAGCAAGAAGAAAAAACCACACAACAACTGTAAAACAAATAATAAAATGTCAGGGGTAAGTCCTTACTTATCAATAATAACACTGAATGTAAATGGACTAAACTGTATGATCAAAAACACTGAGCGGCTGAATGAATTTAAAAAGCGGGACCCAGTGATCTGTTGCCTACAAGAAACACACTTCATCTATAAAGGAACACAGAGACTGAGAATAAAGGGATGGAAAAAGAGCAGGAGTAGGTATATTTATATTAAACAAAATAAATTTCAAGACAAAAACTATAAAAAGAGATAAAGGTCACTATATAATGATAAAGGGATCAATTAAGCAAGAGGATATAAAAATTATAATTATGTATGCACCCAACACTGGAGTACCCAGATATATAAAGCAATATTATTAGAGCTAAAGAGAGAGATAAACTTCCATATAATAATACTGGAGACTTCCACAGCCCATTTTTAGCACTGGACAGAAAGTCAACAAAGAAACATTGCAGTCAATCTGCACTGTAGACCAAAATGGATCTAACAGAGATTTATAGAACAGTTGCCTCCACAGCTGCAGAATACATATTTCTCTCCTTAGCACATGGATCATTCTCGAGGATAAACCATATGTGAGGCCACAAAACAAGTCTTATGGTAAACAGATAAAGATAGGAAGTTTGTTCAAAGGGATAATAGCAGAGAATATTCCAAACCTATAGAAAGATGTCAATATTCAAGTACAAGAAGGTTATAAGACAGCAAGCAGATTCAAACCAAAGAAGATTACCTCAAGTAGTCCCCCAAAGATCAAATATAAAGATATCAATTCTTTATCATTCAAAACATTTAAATAATATCAAGTACCTTCTCTGATCACAATGGTATAAAACTAGAAGTCAATTATGAGAGAAATTTTGGAAAATATACAAATGTATGGAAATTAAACAATATGCTCCTGAATGACCAGTGAGCCCCAACTGGTTAGTACTAAGACGTGCCCAGGCTACAGCATGACAAGGTAAAATGGGAATCCAATCCAGAGTGGGGTGTGTTGATTTACTGTGGGGGGCTCCCCATCACTGTAAACCCCAAACAGGCAAAACAGCCTCTTCCAGGTTCCTGGAAAGAGGATTCCTGATTAAAAGAAAAATGAACTAGATTACCTTCCACAGCACCTCTAATTTCAATGCTCATTCTTTTAACAAAGGGGAAAAGAAGAGGAGCTAGAGGTAAGGGAGAACTTTGAGGAGTTACGAGTCAGTTGACCTGAAAGTGACAGACTCCTATCAGTGGTGGTGATTCCAGGGAAGCTCAGGGTCTAGGGGTGAGTCCATCCAGAGGTGGTAGAGGGGGAGGAGCTACACGGAATGGGCTGTGCTCTATGTGCAGCCAGCAACAGACAGGAGAAGAGAGAGGTGGTGGTGGAGGGTGATAAACAACAGAATAAAGAGCCAGGATAGGAGGGCTTGGGTCTCATGGGCTGGACAGAAACACAAGATGCCAGGACCTCTAAGGGGCATGTTCCCTCCACAGGACTAAGGACTCATGCCTGGCTCTGTCAGACCTCGGATTACAGACTCAGAGCAAGAACCTCACCTACCTCAAGTAAAGGGGCATTCCCTGTAAAGTAAAACAGCACAGGATGCCAAAGCCTCCCTGTTGAGGCTGCTGAGAACTTCCTAAATCCCTTCAAGGGTCACTGAAGGTAGATGTTGCCATCAATCTGTGCTATATAAGGAAACTGAGGCTCAACAAGGCTAAGAGAAAAAAACTAAAAATAAATCTACCATATGATCCAGCAATCTTACTGCTGAATATATATCCAAAAGAAAGGAATATCTAGAAAGAAATAGAAGATATATCTGCTCTGATATGCTTATTGTAACATTATTAACAATAGTCAAGATATGGAATCAATCTAAGTGTCCATTAATGGATAACTGGATAAAGAAAATGTGGTATAAATACACAATGGAATATCATTCAGCCATAAAAAGAACGAAATTCTGTCACTGGCAGCAACATGGATGAACCTGAACCATCATTTTAAGTGAAATAAGCCAAGCTCAGAAAGACAAATATTGCATGTTCTCACTCATGTGGGAGCTGAAAAAAAAGATCTCATGAAGGTAGAGAGTAGAATGATGATTAACAGAGGCTAGAAAAGGTAGGGAGAAGGGGGAAGGAAGAGCGTTTGGTTAATACAGTACAAAAATACAAATACAAAGCACAAAAATACAGTTAGGTAGAAGGAATAAGTTGTGGTGTTTGATAGCTCACCAGGGTGGCTATAGTTAACAATAACTTATTCTATATTTAAAAAAAAAACCCTAGAAGATCTGGAATGCTCTCAACACAAAAATATGATAAATGTTTGAGATGATGGATATCCCAAGTACCCTCAACCTGATAAGTAGCAGAATATGGTTCAATCATTATTCTTTTGACTCCAAATGCTATGCTTCAGTTGGTGTGCTTAGGAAAGAAGAATGCCAATCAAGACCTTACATTTGCAACCAAATAGCTTCCTCCTAGCCAGCTTTGTTCATTCTGATTGGAGTCTCTCCCACTTATGGTGCCAGAGATCTTCTCATGTATCTCCTGAGTTCCTTCCATCAGTGCCTTGAAAACACAGGCTCCTCTCAACCCCACCCCTGGACTTCATGTCTGGAGGGTCTCTTCCTTCTGCTTGAAACATTCTCTTCTCTGCCACTATCCAACCCCTATCTCTTAATTTCTGTTCATCCCTTAGGTCATGACATAAATATCCCAAAGAGGACTCTCTGCACCTTCCTGCATGTTCTGATATTCCTAATGTCCCCCTGTTTTAACACCACTAGAATTTCCGATATTTGTTTGATCAAGTCTACCTATCCCCAGATGAAAGCTTCAGTGTCAGGACCGCTCTGTGTTTTGTTCTGCATGTGATTTTTCAGCACCTAAAATAACTTACGGCACAAAAAAAGATATTCAAGAAATATTTGATGCTCAGGACATGAACAGTGGAAGATATACAATTCAACTTTTCATTTTACAATTAGAAAAATGAGGCATGTGAAAGTAAAGAGACAAAAAGCTCATTTCCCTGGATTCATGAGTTAAACTGAAAAAAAGCACAAAATTATCTTATTCTCTTTTTCTAGTATAAAGGCTCATGTAAAATTTTTCAACTGTAAGCATCCTATTCAGGTTTTAGTTCAAAATAAATATATCATTGAAAAGAAGTAGAAATATATCCTTTATATAAAAATAAAAATATAATTATTTTCAGTTCAAAATAAATATATCCTTGAAAACTTGAATTTTCAAAGATTATTTTTATATCTTCGTGGAATATAATCTTCAATCTCATGAGTCTTTCAGGCATCTTAACCTGATGGCCTCAAATAATTAGTTAATTGACTAAATGATTTTAAATTTGCACCTCTGATTTCTGGAACTATTAGTATTACCTGCTTTTTTTGTTTGTTTTTTATTTATTTTTTTTAGTTGTTAGAGCCTTGGAATTTCACCCATTTTCTATTTCTACTTAAAGATAAAAGTGATATCTGACTCCAGCGGACTTCTTTTAAACTAAAGTATGAGTCTACAGCTTACTCCATGACATCATATTTTCAATGACTTTATTTTCATTAGGTTTGTTTCTTTTTCTATATTGTCTCTCAGTTTTATTGTCCATAATTCTCAGCAAACTGACTCAAGAACAGAAAATCAAACACTGCATGTTCTCCCTCATAGGCGGGTGTTGAACAGTGAGAACACATGGACACAGTGGGGGAGCATCACACACTGGGGTCTGTCGGGGGGAAATAGGGGAGGGACAGTGAGGGGTG